>JADGMU010001281.1:0-105000 GCA_016920895.1 Vaccinium myrtillus | reverse complement strand
TACAACCTGCCACCATCAATTGGTAGCCCTTACACGCACTACGCCACAAGTAGGAAGGACTATAGTGATTTCTGACCGGATTGCCGTATTTTCCCCGCAAAACTTTAGGCCACAGGGAATCCTCTTCCCTAAGAAAACGCCAATTGAGCTTAGCCATGGAGACTACATTGGCATTACCTGAATCTCTAAGGCCGAGACCCCCAAGGCTTTTGTCCTTAACCACATTAGACCACTTAACTGCATGAGTTTTCCGATTTACTTCCGACGATCCCCAAATAAAATCACGGTTGAATTTGCCAGTTACACTTCAATTTCTACTAAACGAATGAATATGCCAGTAAGCATAAACAGTTACACTTCAAATAATGGGTTAGATAATTTAAATAATTCTAGAAGTTATGGCATTAGATAATTCAACAATTCCTAAGTCCCAAGGCAAGACCATCTGCCGACCCCAAGCGTTTAACTTACACTCCACTACTTAAGCACATATTAATTCAGTTATCAAATAAAAACTATAAACATATGTATTAACCACATAAATCTTAGATTTTTAATAATCGCTTTCACCGTTGACTTTCTTTACAGTGTTTATTATTCCTACAGATTGAAAGATTTCATATAAATTGGCTTCGAGACAAAACCACGTCCGCATATGAGAGAGAGATGGAAGAAGTAGTAGTGGCGGAAAAACTAGTACCAGTAAAATAAAAATGACTTACATCACATGAGATTGGAGAAGAAGAGCCATTGATTTCAGTCTCCATGCTCTGTTCCTCTATGCTTTGTTTCTCTCCTCTTCTTCTTTTTTCTTGGTTTTGATCAGATCTTGTTTCTCCACTGCTTTGTATTTTCGCAATTTCTCCCAATATAGAAGTGTTAAAAGGTGGGTAAATAAACCCTAGAGAAACAAAAAGTGACTTTTGACCTCCAAAAGTTTTGGCGCCAGAGAGAAGTTAAAGAGGGATGGAAGGGTGTGAATTAACAGAGTAATAGATGTGTAAGGACCTGTGTTTTTAAATGATTTTTGTTAATAATGTTGGGGAAGTGAGAGGAAATGAAAATAGAGTAATATGGGGTCAACGTGAAGTTAGTATTGCATTTGGGTCTTTGTGAGATGCATTATGAACATGAAGGGTGTACGTGTGATTTGTGGGGGTGTGCATTTAGACTTATATGGCTGATTTTGGGAGAGAGATACACATTTCTCCTCCTCTCAAACACACCGTCCCTCTCTCCCTCTACTCCTCTCCCAAACTTCCTTCTTTTCTCCACAAGATCTACACCTCCACACTCCATTTCTTCAAGATTCAATCTCATTTCCGTCATCCACGCGTGTATTGGAGTCCGGGCATACTTGGAATCATCTTGGAGGAGCTTGTTTCGGTTGGATTTTGCTAGAACAAGCTAGGGCTTTCTCACCTCTCTTCATTGGAGCCAAACCACTGAGGTAGGGAACAATTTTCTACCTTCTCTAAGTGTGTGTTGAATGAATTAATGCATTACTCTTGTTATTCCTCCTAAAATTTCCATTACACATGTTTGTCACCATGGAAGTTGAGTTTGGAGTTGATTGAGTTTGGATTTTGTATGTTTAGTTGATCAATCCACAAATTGATTGTTGATATGTCCCTCCCTCTTGATTAGTTGTGTTTTGGAACCTCTTTTTTTGCCTTGGATTGAAGCCCCCATCACTTGGAGTTATGTTGTGCATTTCCCACCCGAAACCTAGTTGGATCGATCCATACTTAAGGTTGGATCGATCCAAAATGCTCTGTTGGCGTATTGAACCACTTTGGATCGATCCATAAGTTGTCCGGATCGATCCAAAACCTTCTGTTTGCTCCCGGACCATTTTGGATCGATCCACACACTTCTTGGATCGATCCAGACCAGTTGGATCGATCCACACCCCTTTTGGATCGATCCAGACTCCTCTTGTTCAGACAGATTATTGATCCAACTTCGCGGGCACGCCACGGCTTCGTCCGAACTCCGATTGAGGCGATTCTTGAACCGTTGGAAAGCTATATGAGTCACTACAACAAAAGTCGGTTTCTATAGCATGCCAAAAATGCTATAGAAAGGTATATATAGCATTTTATCACATGCTATATTAGCCAACGTTATTAAAAGTGTGAGCCTTTCCATAGCATTTTTGGCCCACTATACTTAGTACATCAAAGATAGCATTTTAGGTTTGCTATAATTTTTCATGTTTTCATTGCATTTCTTAACTGCTATTATATGTCTACGATTAATATTATTCTTAAAAAGCTAATATTATTCTATAGCATTTTGGAACTGCTATTTATGTTTCACCTTTCATTGCATTCTTTGAATGTGTGCCACAATATTTCGCACTGAAATTTTGGTACTTATTGCAGTAACTTGAATTCATTCCATATGCCAAACTCTTACGACAATAACAAAAAATAAGATGATTTAAATGACTACACATTCCTTGGCAATATGTTCAAAATATTCCATACAAAGCCCAAAAAGATGTCATTCTCTAAACATCCAAGCGATTAACATTACATAGAAGAAAATTAGTATATTACATGTTCCTCCAACTCATCTATCTGTACCAAAAGTGGACTACAAGCCTTGGCACCAAAATATCCACAAAAAGGGCTTCAAAGCGCTGCACCTATATCTTCAGCCAAAATATCATCAAAAGGACTTCAACCAATTAAGCTATAACCAGTAGTAGCAAGATCAAATTAGCCTTCGATCAGCAAAAAGTGATGAAACAATCTCTTCTATCAACCCATAGACGTACACATGGTAGATGCAAATTGATTAAACATTCGCTCATTCAAGTTCCTTCAAAAGAGTCAAACTTTTGGCACCTAAAATACATAAATAAATGATTAACCTATGAGCCCATTACAGAAAATAGCAATCAGCCAGTAAGCCGACACTTCAAGTAGTATGAGCAACCCCTCTAAGGAAAATAAGGGCAGCCTTTGAAGCCGCCGTTTGTAGCATCCTATCCTTTGAGGCAGCAACAAAAAAGCTCCTCATGTACTCACTCCCCAAATAATGATAGCAGAATTACTCAACAAAATAAGGCAGCAAACAAATGCACACATGCAGCAAATAACGACAGCAAACAAATTAAGATAGCAACAGCAATGAAAGTTATAACTCCTTAGCCAACATAAGCAGTAGCAGCTACATCAATTAGGTAGCAGCAACTACATCAATTAGGTAGCAGAAGTATCCACAAACTGATCTAGTGTGTGGTTAACAATCAGATTAGCAAACCCAATAGAGTTCAAGGATCTAGTGAGAGACTTTAGCTCTAGGCCCTTACATGAGCAAAGCAGGAGAAGGTAACGATATTTACAAGCTACATGCAGTAGTTGTCCATGTTGACATGCTAAACGCCTCATTTTTCGGCCATTACATTTGCTACACAAAGGATTTCTCTGGAAACTGGTACAGAATTGATGACTGCAAGGTTTAACTCTGTGTGTGTGTGTGTGTGGGCACGTCCATACACAATGGCACCCAACATGTATGTTCTGTCGTAGCTATTGGAATGCACGTCCATACACAATGGCAGCAAAGGAGATTTGCAAGAGAAACTTTCTATGTTTCTTCCATCTTTATCATTAGAGTGATGTTTTGGGACTATAGTAAGAGAGAGTTGTGCTTAATTCATGAATAGAGATTAGGTGACCCCACTTAGCAGTTTGTGATCATGCTCTCTGTTGTGGACGTGCAGATGGTTGTAAATAATCTTTCTAGAACAACTATAATTACCTTGGTGTAGAGTCCATAAGAACCTTGTCAGCAGGCCATGCAACAGTAGTTCCAACAGCTTCTTCAATGGTTTCCATATAACTCGTAGGCCTCCACAAAAAGGCTTCAGGTTTCTTTGGAACATCAACCCAAACTCTCATTGCGTTAGGTCCAAGAGGAATATGATGAACAAGTTCATTTGGATCACTCGAAGACCAATGTCCTTCAGCAACTTCTTCTCCTGTACCCATCCAATCAAGCAACTTGCAGTTGTCGCTACTAGGGTTAGTGGTAACCCTCTTTAGCAACAAGGCAACAATGTGCAGATCAGCATTTTTGATGCAACAATGTAAAATAAAGCATTAGATCACTTATGCTATTTTTTTCCGAATACGTAACTAAACAACTTCTTACCGAGGGAGAAACAATGGGTGTAGTTGGTGTTCCTTTAGTCGTTGCGGTATTTTGAGCCTAGATAGTTGAAAGAAGGTAAACAAACAAATTGTCATTACTCAAAGTAGTCAGAAATATCCACCACTGAAAGAAAATGGCAAACTACTTACTTGATTTTTCTTTAACTCATCAATTGTATCTTGCATATGTGTCATTTGAGACTTGAACTGAACATTTTCTTCATGCAACTGAGCTATATGGTCACTCATTTGTGATAATACAGATAATTTTGTTAGTGTGACTCCTTTTCCAAATGTTCTTAAACGACCATTCTTCTCGGGGCCAAGTACTTTACAAAGAGCATCTTCCTTGAGATTAGTTGAAGATGACTTTGGTGTTTCCCGTTCAATTTTTTCCATTTCAGCCTGAAAATTGCAATGTGCGAAGTCAATGTAAATGACTAATGTGAGATATGAAACAAATAAAACACAAAAATTCTCAACGAGCCTTGGCCTTACAATCTTATCTTCAACTTTTTTGTGTTTAGGATGACCAATCTTTCTCTTATGTCCTTCGGCCCAAACAACAACTCTACTTGTGGATTTCTTTTTTTCTTTCTGGAGTAAAAACCAATACATGATCAAAATGCAACATAAGTTAGGGTGGCAATATTGCCACGACCTGAAAAAGCTTATTGACAGCTATACCCTCTCTCTTGTTAACAAAGGGCATTAAGAGTTAGTGAAATTTCAAAGAGTTAGTGAAATTTTAGTGAATTTTCAAGAGTTAGTGATTGATTATGAGAATTAGTGAAATTTCAATTTCACTTTGTCAAAGTTGTATTTTCAAGAATTAGTGAAAAAAAGCAGGGGAGACGCATATGACTTCTCATGTTTTCAAGGTACGCAAAGTTTGATACTCTTATTCACTAGAACCCAAAAGTATTATGTTGAAGCATCTAAACAACAAAATATTAAATATTCTCTAGAGGGTAGGCAGAATCAAAAAGTTATTACCATCTCAGCGGTCAACCGTACATATCCCTTACGACTCATAGTATGTTGAAGTTCCAGCTGCTTCTTTCTAATTTCTTTAAAGTTGTCGCTTTTACCCTAATCAAATAAAACCACAAACATCCTTATTTTTTGAACAACGGAGATTTCATTAAATTTGAAGAGCTTACAAGGAAAAATTCATAGCAATATGGATCAATTTCAACTTCTGCTTTCATTAAATTTAAACACCAAAATGCAAATACCTTGAAATTTGCACTCGTCTTTTCCTTCACAAAATCTTTCCAATCGTGCAATGATTTGATGTTAGGAGGCTGCAGCTTCATCCTTTCTTCCACATTTGAAGCAGCAATTACTTTTTTGACTAATATAGACTTTGCGGCTCTCCAAACTTCATTCATTTTTTGAAAAACAATTTGTCTCTGCCATTCTTCATGTAGCTCAAATCTTACCTGAAATTTATAAGTAGAATGCTTGAAATTCTATCATTTTTACTTCCACGCGAATTATACTAGGGCACTATACCGTACCTGAATGGATTTCCATAGGACTTCAGCCATACTCGAAGGAAGTTTTCGCCAATCCGAAATTGTATATGGCACAATCTCTTTGACTAGAGCTCCATAGAAAGAAGACAACTTAACGGATCCTTCACCAATCGGTATACCATTGTCATTAAACAACACCTTAATTCGACTACCTCCATCAATAGCAATGGTTTTCAGCTTTGTTGGGCCTCTTCTACGTGTGGGTTTCTTAGACATTGTTGTACGGGCTTCATCAACTGATCGATGGAGATATGATAGTACTTCAAAATTATTCGATAAAAAAATTATTCGATAAAAAGAAAAGAAGAAATAAACTCATGATATTATTTCTCACCGACGCTGCCAACGACAGTATGTGGGCTGCAAAACGGATCAGTTTGTTCAGTAGGTGATGCGGGGAGCTGTAGAGCTTGGGTTGCTTCGTGGGAGCTACTACCTTTTTCCTGGGCAATAGAACCACCATTCTTCTTTCCAGCAGCTGTCCTTTTCACCTGAAAAAAGTGAATGAAAAAAAAGGAAGCAACAAATTGCAAACTTGATAGAGAACAACAAATTCATATGCATATGTAATTTCAACAGGCATAGGAAGAATGAAAGCATCTTAAAAAGTGGAACAAAAACGAATTTGGTAATGTTAATACAAGACTTCAGTGAATTCAGAATGAGCTACACCAATTGGATATCCTCAGCGAAACAAGATGTCTTAATCCTGATGAAAATTATCTCAAGAAAAAGCCTAGTGGCTAGAGAAAGGATTTAGGGAGGAAATTCTAGAGGCAGTCAAGAATTGCAGCAGCTTAAAGGCCCCTGGACTTTGGTGCCTAAAGATGCCAAAAGTTTCTCTTTTGTGGAAGCCTTAAAGTTTTTTCCTAGCAGGATAGCTCTTCCAAGGATAGCAAACTACAAACATAAGGGCCCAATGCTAGATCACAAAACATATAAGGGGACAACCTCGCAATTGACTATGTCTCTAACAATAGCAGTCCTAGAGGACTACAAAATGAAGCACAACTGGACAGCAGACAACACAAACTGGGCAGCAGATAGTGACACACAAAATAAAGTGCAATATAAGGCAACCTGGGCAACAAACCATAACCATCACAGAATAAAATAAACTGGACAGCATACAGCCGAAATGGTGCAATCTGGATTGCATACGACCGTATAAACAAGATAAAAAGGGTTATGATCGTCTACTATGTGAGAAATAACCAAGATATTCAACATCTAGAGCCCAAATAACCTATTACCAACTTCCATGGTTCGTCCGATAGTGGCAACATATTTGTACATAACTAAGATACATAGTGATAGTGCATTCACCGTAAACCAAACACCAGTCTTGTGAGGACACTACGTTTCTCCATTAACAAACATATCATTTCCAGTCCATATGAAATCAAAATTCATCACCCATGCACGGATATAACGGAAAAAAGGGCCTTTTCTATCCATTTAACACTCAAAGAAATCAGTTTGGGTATATGACAGACTGAACAACAGAACAAGTGGGGAAGCAATTCACCTATTGGAGAATAACAGAAATGTATAGACAGAAGAAGAGAGATCTTCACATAGTTGTTAATTGTTATAGACTTCGAAAACGCATATGAAAGGATACTCAATAGTTATCCTGTTATTGCATGTTGTGTTATACAATAAACCCTACTTACCACCAAGCAATTCCCTCGAGTTACAGAAGATTAAAAACATGAAATTCTCCTTAACCTCTAGTTCTAAATCTTTGGAAGACTTAAAAGTTAGATTGTTCATGAGACAACAAGGACGTCTTCCACACTATGAAATTATCTATCGGCCATATAGACCGTTAATGAAAGTTAGACTTAAAACCATTAATGAAATTTTGGGGCTATCAAAAGTGAACAGAATGGAGCGTAGCAGATTGGAGCATCAAAGTTGCAGAACAAGGACAGCATCTTTATTACAATGTGATTTAAACATCTAGCAATTTCAACAAAGCAATTTACTCCTGATAGAAAGAATTTGCAGAACAAGGACAACATCTATTACCTTTTTCGCTCTAGGCCTCGAGAAATCATCATTGCCATCATCATCACTCAGCCCATCTTCACCATTGAATGGTTCATAGTCTTCATCACCATCTTCACGCCCAATCTTGTTTTTTCTCTTATAAGTACCTTTAGCATTACTTTGTTGATTTGAAGCAAACAAGAACCTTGAAGGGTTCTCGATTCCAGCATCACGCAGTCCAATTAAGAGTTGTTCAATTGTTTTTTGCTTTTCCCTTTCATATCCTTTCGCTTGCATGGTCAAGTACCCCGGCGGAAGCATGTTACTGAATGCATAAAATGATAAGAAAGCAGCTAGCTCTAGTATAAGTCTATTTTTTTACGCTAAAAGAGACCAATTGAAGAGCCCAAATTAACGACGCATAAACCTGGAAAAGTACTTCCAGTTGAAGTCCAGAAAACATCCAAAGTCACCTAAGTATTGCAGCCATGAATAATTAGGGCATGAATTTCTGCACTTCAACTTCAGTTTTTAGATTCCAGTTACAACTTTCAGCATACACAAGAAGAATTTCTGCCATCTAAACACAGGATTTAGCATCCAAAAGTTAGGTTCCAATTACAACCCTCAATTTTAGGCAAGTATAATACCCTCAATCTAGCATCTAACATCAATTTCTAGTAAAAACGGTTAGGGGTTTCCAACTCTATAACAGAAATTCAGCATGTGTTTCTTTTTGAACATAATAGTAATCCAAGTACTAGGGTTGCTAATAGTTAATGGAAGCAAATCCTTAAAAACCAATGGCCATCACGTTAGTGATGTCACACAGAGCAATAATGTTGAGGCTCCCGCGCATGGGGAGACAGGGAGGATGGAGTGGTACCTTTATAGCAAAGAGAGTGGTTGGTGAAGGGGTAAATAGCCGATGTGTGGCATGTGAATCTCACAGGTCACAAGTAAATGCAAAGGGGAGTTTCTCTCAAGGCCTTGTGGAGTTGTCGGTTAATTCTACATTGGAAGTTTTACAAAAACTTGTTTGGAGACTCTCCGAAATATGTACAGCCTACCCCTTGCCCTTCCACACTTGCTCCTCACATGACCTTCCGAGCTGGCGCAAGCTTGGTAGTTTTTATGCGAGCCGAGCTCGAGCCAAGTTTTTGAAGCTCGAGCTAAGCATATTTCCCTCGAGCCGATCGAGCTCGAGCACGTCAAAACCCGGCTCGACTCCTCTCGATTACACCCCTAAAAAAGATCCAGCAAGAGAAGGTTTAATGATGTCATCAGGTATCTCGCACGTTGACAACACAAAAATACTATGTAACATTGTCCACGTCTTTGTTCTTCCAATATTTTTCCAATGCAATTACACAAGCTGCTGTTAAAGTCTTTTGTTGTGAATTAACTATAGTTAGCCACTTTGCACACTCTCAATTAAGATGTCAGAGATCAAATCTAGCTGAAAGCAAGATACAATTTTCATCTCTCCTAGGGAAGTCTTTCTTCGTTGGTATATTAATTATAGAGTTACTTTTTGGGTCTGTTTTTGGGAAAGGAACCCATTTGTGGGAAAACCCCCAAATTACATATTCTTACTCCAAAAAACTATTCACTAGTATAAACTCAACAAAATATGAAAAGGACGAGTATTATTGCTATATCTCAAATTAATAGTCTGCACAAACTGAAAAATTGATCTACAAACAGCAACAAAACAGGGCAATCAGTCCAAAGCATCGATCGGTGTGGTCAATTTCAAGTGAATAGAAAAGCACCAAATGCCCAAAAAAAAAAAAAAAGAGATACCTAAATCAACTGAATTAAGGTGCCAACAGTGATGCAGTAATGTCAATCATTATTTCAAATCGTGCCCTAATAAGCCACTCACCATCAAAACCCAAGATATCACAAGCTATAAATAAAAGTGTCAAAATCAAACAAGAACACAGCATAATTTCAATTCCAAGTTCCATTCGAGCTTACTATCGCATCAAGGAATGAAAATAGCGCTCTGCAATGGGCGAATTTTGCAATAGTATTCGTTATTGTAGAGAGAGAGAGAGAGAGAGAGAAGGGTACCTGATAGGAGGAGGAACCGCCTTCAAAATGCGAGAACAGCAATATAGGGCGCGAATACTGGAACAAACCCGAATTGCATGACTAGGGCACGAATGGTCGCAGAGAAAGAGAAAGAGAGAGTGATGGGCGCCTGGTGCTACCGGGTGTGGTGTTTAGGAGGCGGACAGAGGGAGGAGAGGGAGAACGTGAGAGATTGAGAAGGGAGCAGAGGGAGTACGGGAGAGAGATTGAGAGATTTTTTGAGATTCCATCAGAAATTTGGGGCGGGAGTAGAGGGAGTAGGTGAGAGAGATTGAGAAGGGAGCAGAGGGAGTACGGGAGAGAGATTGAGAGATTTTTTGGGATTCCATCAGAAATTTAGGGCGGGATCGAGTAGAGGGTGAGAGAGATTGGGGGATTTTTTGATATTTCATCAGAAATTTAGGGCGGGAGTGCTTGGCGCGCCTAGAGTAAAAAATAAAGGAACGCTATGTTTTTTGGGAATTTTGGGCAGAATGCTATAGTCATATACAAGAAATGCTATGTTTAAAGCCTTTCCATCTTTTCTTTGTTTTAACTTCAAAAAATGCTATAATTGCTTGTCTACTATAGCATTTTTAAAAAAATGCTATGAAATAATGCTATAGAAAGTCATATTTGGTGTAGTGAGTCTACTTTCAAACCCAATTGATCTCATATTCATAGCCTTTGTATTTTGAGAGAAATGTGATTTTTATTATCAGCGTGTCGTATTTTCTTGAGATTCATAACTCCATTTTCATGTTCCATTGCTCCTGGCCCTCATTGGTCCTTTCAAAGCTTCTCGAATTGACCCCTAAGCTTCGGTAACCTATCATGGTGCATTTTATGCTTTGTCTCGGTTGTCTTGGTTTCTCACGCACTTGGACACGTGCTAACTTGATCATCACTGACACATTTTGAGTTTTTGAACAAAGATGATTGTGTGAATGTTTTGGACACTTGTGAAAGGGTATTGTGATACGTGAATTGGCTTTGGACACTAAGTTGAACTTATGAGTTGATAAATGGTAAGGTAAATGTGAAATATGTGACACCGGGCCCGAAAGGGTATGCCCGGAGTGACACGGGGCCTTTATGGTATGCCCGGAGTGACACGGGGCCTATATGGCATGCCCGAAGAATAAACGAATGATTAAAAGGAATAAGATGTATATGATAAATGTGACGGATACTTGGGTTATTTTAGATATTTTGGGTATTTGTGAAGTATTGCGAAATGATATGTTTTGTGTAGATGGTTGTGTTTTGAAGGGACTGAACCCATGATACGAAATGTAACCGTTATGAGGAAACTTATGGACATTCTGGTTTCATTAGATCTTTGAGGCATCTCCTAGACACTCTGTCATCGAGTTGATTTATCTTGGTCCATCTTAGCTTACTCATTCATGTGTATCATACCTTCATGTGCATCTTTCATTCTCTATATCCTTAGTGTTGGTAGAAAAGTTTTCCTACGAGCTAGTGAGCTCACCCTATCTTTCCCAGGTACACGGCATGGAGCATGAGATCGGATGCTTGGAGTGTGAATGCATGCCATGAAGATTTTATGATCATGAAGTTATTTTCTCATCTTCATACTAAGTACATTTTTGGAAGACGATCCTGTAACTTTAATTTCTCTAAGCTTTTGACTATTTCAACCTATGTAATAACTTTAAAACCTTTGCTATTTTTGTATGGGTATGGATACCCTTGAGCAGAAACTTATTGTACTTTGACTTTGACTTTCTATGGGAAATTGTTTGACTTTGATCGATTCTACGTGGATTTTATTTGTATTTTGGCTTATTGAAATTGAGGGCGTGACAAGATGGCTGGAAGGGAAGTAACGGAGTTATAGATGGTTGGAAGAGAAGTAACAAGATGCTACGTGGTAGCAGATTAAGCAAGGAATAGGGTTTGGGGGGACAGGAAATTGGGGACAGCAGATTCGGAGCCATGTATTTGTTGTCGACGATGTTGCCATTATGCGTTTCTTGATCGAGAATTTTTACTGGCTTGAATCGAGTACTAATTCAGAAGAGAGGAATCTTGATTCGGAATTACTTCAGATATCGAATAGAAAAGAATTTAGGATCGATTGATTGACTTGCCGCATTCGGCTCTGATACCGTGACAATTTTCATACACCAAACTAGAAAGAGAAAGAGTAATGAAATGTAAATGAATTTCATCCAACTGACTTCGTTGATTACAGAGAGAAGGGGAAAACCCAAAGCAAATGAAGAATCAAGGAAAAATAGTGAGACCTCACTAGTTTTAAAGACCTCACTAGAATTGTGTTCCTTTCCATGTAAGCATGTCATCCAACAGAGTGAACTATTGAACAATGAACCATTGATTATTCGATACGCAAATCATGACAATTAGATTGGTATCACCCACTTTTGGTAAACCATAGACCTTTAATTTTACTACACACACTAGTTCGCTCAACAGAGCGATCCAGTAGGTGCTACTGACTCATCATTTGAAGCCGCTGTATCCTATGAGGTAAACATCGATCAAAACCTCAAACACGAGTGATGAGGCGGCAAATTTGCTTTTAAGATTGTAGGAAAACCAATGCGGAAAACGGTAATGGAATTTATAATTTCTGGAAAGCAATAAGAACACGAAATTATAGAAACCAAAACTGTAATAAAATAGAATAATCAAACCAAGACCTGTGTTTGACACGGTTTCCTTAAAGCAAATTCGCAACCTCACTACGAGTGTTTGAGGTTTTGATCGATGTTTGCCTCCCAGAATACAGCGGCTTCAACGATCAATCAGCAACACCTACTAAATCGCTCTGTTGAACGAACTGGTGTCTATACTATCTCTTGAATCGAAAGCTTTTGTTGGTATATTAAAACAAAACCCAAGACTCCCCTTATATAGTTAAAGGAGGAGCCAAAATATTCAATACCATTATCAATAGGAGAATTCAATAGGGGCATCAATATGGAAACTGAATTCTGGAAATTAAATTTCTAGAGAAAAATAACTGCTGCAGCCATTAATCCAAAATTAAACTTGTGGTATTGATTAACCACAATTAATACCGTATTGTCCAAATTCGGAACCGAATGGATCCTTTCGGTTGCCTTGTGAGACCTTCTGAATAACCTGATTTCATTCATCCGAAATTCTAGAAAATTTCCAACAGGAGCTTCTTAAGAAGCTTCTCCCACTGCTAGAATGAGGTGTACCTTATTCACTTTTGTATTTTGAATCACAAAAAAAATCGTATTTTCATCACAAAATCTCAAATTTGAAGAATAAAATTTTTGTATATTGAAGCATAAAATTTTATAAACAACACCAGAAAAGTACGTAACAAACACCTCAACAACTTATAAGTTTTGCGTCGTCATTTTTTACCTAGCCGATTTTTTGAACGAAAAAATTTATAGATTGGACCACTATATATTAGATTACAAAAATTGGTAAAAATAACCACAATAGTATCATAATTAACACGACATACAAAGATTCATAAAACTAGATACAAAATTTCGTAAAATAAACTACTACAGAATTCATAGATCGGGATACAAAAATCTATAAATAAAGCCACAAATGAATTGTACAGACGTACGGTACAACTCAAACAAGGGACTCCAATGCCAATAACTAAAAAACAAGGGACTCCAATAAACTAGAAGAGGAGATTCGTGTTTTATTCTTTTACTCGCTAAGGCATTTGGCCTAGTCTTTTTTGTTGGATTTTTTTTGTTTTTTTAACCGGATCAGTAGAAGAATATATTTTTGAATTGTCATGAAAAATACATCAAATACGAAATGAACAACTTCACATAGTCCAATAACATAAACCCACAACCATGTGTACTACAAGAGAGAATTGGAATTGCAAGAAATAAGAAACGAAAAAATATGTCCTTACTCCATAGTTGAGGACAGATCGGAAATTACTGCCTGGTGATGATTGATGTAGGGTGAAATAACACTGGATGCACCTTGTAGTTACGAAACTATGTCTTGAGTCTCCAATGCTCCTATTTAACCTAATAGAGAATACGATCACTTTGCTTGCCGAATACTCCTCGGCCATATGTGGATTGCATCATCTCTACAAGGAGAGGAAATTGCAATACTCCGAACAAGGTTGCTGGAATACTAGCCAATGCAACGATAGCGATAAGAATCCCTGGCTTATTAACTCCAAACACAAGATAGAGTATAGCGCCAAAGGCTACCATCAGGGATAAGATGGAGACAAATAAGGTTATGAGACCAATAACTAACCTATTGGGTAAGGTATGCAAGAATTCTTCCTCTGCATATCGAGAAGTCAGGATAAGCAAGAACATCAACACAGAAGTGATGGATGAGAATAGGGCAAGTGCGTCAGATATGCCAAAGATTATGAAGGCTTTTTGTTTTGAGAGTACGGGAAGGCCGTTATCACTATTGTTTCCACCAGGCACTGTAATAGCAGCTGCAAAAACCATAGTGGCGATAAGGGCCGCAACTATGGTGCATGACGTGGCTGTATCTTTCATCCATTTCTCACCATCTTTTACCAAGCCTTGGTGTGTTTCAGAAAAAACTTCTGCAGGTGTCATTCCATCGGTATTCCTCGTTTCTTTGACTCCTGGTTCTGCAAGTTTTTCCACTTCCTGTATAAATCAGTTAATTTGGAATGAGAAACCAAGTTTGTATTTTGTAGAAGAACAATGATCAAAGGATGCAGGGGGACAAAAAAAAATTGTGAAATGGTGGTGTGCATATATGGCAATAGTAGAAGATATAGAATTTTGCCCTTGCTTAGACTGTTAGCCCCTTTCCTTCATTTAATTGTAGCCGAGGGTGTTTAACATTATGATAAAAAGGGCAATTAATTGTGGGTATGTAGGGTCAGAGCTAGGAATTTGATTTAGGGGGGCCAAAATTTGTTAAAAAGAAAATAGTTTACATGGTGATACAAATATGTTAATTTTAAAGTTTCCATGCTAAATTTTTATGTAGTGCCATTAGATTTCACTTTACCATATCTATGTTAGTGTGTTCAACCGAGAGAACATATTGGTATGTTAAAAAAGTAATTTTATCCTTATATTTGAAGCTTATTACGATTTGTTAGAAATTAAAATCTCCCCTAGCTATAAAGTTCTTAATATTATTATGCGAGACTATTGATAGAAGGAATATTACGTACAAACCACTATAAAACAAAGTGAAAACCTGTTGCAGTAATGGAGTTAGGAAAGAAATCAGGTCATCGACTCAGGATAATTAGAGTTTTGGGTGGTTCCAATAATAGGGTTAAAGTGTGCATAAATTGTGTCAGGGAGAAAAAAAGTTAGCTCAGAGGTTGACTTTAATTGTATGGGTAACTACAATTTATGAGGGGCCATTTGCATAAATTTTGTGAGATTTCATGAAGGTATGTGCATAATGTACTGCTCGATCACTTTATCATTTGCTTTATTGATGATACATTAACTTTTTGTACGACAAACAAGGCTGGTTGTTGAAAATTAAAGTGCTTCAATACTTCATCAAGTCAAGAGTAAAGTACATAGACGACTTGGGGCGAAAGAAGAGGAATTACAGTCATTTTGCAGAAGTTCTATGTTGCAAAACAGATTTTCCAATCAAGTTTTTGGGAATTCTTTTGGGAAGAGAGAGTATGAAAAGTCGTTATAGATAGATTAACACTTTTTTACTTAGTGATGAAAAGCTTACGTATTTATGTACATGTTATTGTTCAAGATTCCAGAAGCAATGGTTAGGCAGGCAGATCATGATTAGCAATATACATAACAATTTTTTGCAGGGCGGAGCTAAAAATGAAAAAAAAAATTACATTCCGGTGGGATAGCAAAGCATCACGTTGAGCAAGGATATATAAAGGGGGATCAGGAGTTAGGAAGCTAAAAACCATGAATGAGTCACTGTTGATAAAATGGAGGTGCCGATCGAGGGGGAGATTTGGAGTGGAAAGGGATTTTCTGTGGAAAAAGGTAGTGTGCAAAAATATGCACGAGATTAAATGGCTATGGGCGTCCTCCAGTGATTCATATCATCTCAATAGTTTGGAAGGATATAATATTGTTTTCCGCGAATTATCGATCGGTTTGGATGCTGCCAATGGAAACAACATAATACTCTTTCCGTTTCTAAACGATAGTCCACTACGAAAGTAGTGCAATTCGCAAATCAAGAAATTAAATGCTTCCAAGAATATTTTTTTTAACTTTGTTGACACCAAATTAAAGAGCTCAATTAGTTTTTTAATTTGGTGTCAATAAATTAAAAATATTATGTTCGGAAACATTTTATTTCTTGATCAAAAGATTACACGTATTTTTGTTATAGACCATTATGTAGGAACGGAGGAAGCATATTTTTGGAAGGATCGAATTTTCAAGGCAGCTTTCCCAACTAATCCCAAAAATTAATATTGCTCAGTTTAATCTCAGAGAAAAATATGGAGCAAGTATCTGTGGCTAATGTGTGTGGGCTCACGTACAGTGCCTTCGTGTGGCATCCCATCCCATCCTTGTGGTTTAAATTAAGAACGTGTAGTAAATTAGTAATCCTCGAAAACAAACAAACAAACAAAAAAAACACACTCCCACATACTTTTTTATACTTTTCAATAAATTTTCCCCGGGACCGGTTCCGTGGACACAATATTTAACACAACATTTGACACTCCATTTTAGCCATTGAAATCAAGGGCTGAGATTAGAACTTAGGATGTCATACTCAACATTCCTCTCTCTCACTCTCACGCAATCTCTCTCTCTCTCTCTCTCTTCCCCACCACAGTCCATCTTTGACGATTCTCCTCTTCTCCAGAGACCTCTTCTCTCTTCCTGATATGCTCTCTCTCTAACTCTAATCGATCGGCATATAGGATCTTAATCCCTTCAAATAATTCGTTAAATAAAATACTTCCTTGTAAATTCTGTGCTGAAAATTGGGTAAGGCCCTCCGATCACATAGATTGCAACCCCAATTCTGAAAATTCAAGATCTAACCAACGAAAAGGACAGAAAAAGGAAGAACCCAGTGATAGAATTGAGAAATCGAAGAGCAGATAATCGCAAGAGTAATTTGCTGAGGTTGGGAAAACCAAAAACCCTAGAAAGAGAAATTGAACATCGAAGTCCGAACAGTATTGTAACAAACCCAAAACGATATTTTTTTTTTTTTGGGAGCGAGAGAGAGAGAGAGAGAGAGAGAGAGAGAGAGGTCTGTCGACTAGAAAGAGAGTGAAAAGGCTGTTTGTTGAGTGTTGAAGAGATTTTGAAGGCACCTGGAAATGCAGTTTTACAATACGCTATTCACGCATGAATGTTGTACAGATTGCAAAGAATTTTATGAACCAATTAATTTTCCATTGCCAATTAAAAGCTTCCAGTCAATCTTATTAACCCAATGGCCCAGTTGATAAATCCATCAAGTTTCCAGCACCCAACAATTCGAGCCGGAGATGGGGCTCGTTAGAGGATTTCATCGGGGACAGAAATCGCTTGAGTGGGAAGGAAAACAGGGGTTTGTCGGTGATGGCAAAGAAAGGGAGAGATCATGTGTGATAGGGAGGTGATAGAGAGAGAGAATATAACATTGTTTTTAATCTCAGCCATTGGTTTTAATGGATAAGAGGAAGTGTCAAATGTTGTGTTAATTAATTAATAGATTTATCTAATTAAAAAAATACATAACTAATATGAATATTCACACAAGGGCAAAAAAGTCTTTTTTACAGTTTTTTACATCATCCACCCAAATTTAATCTCCCTTCTTACAGAATCGTCCAAACCAAGTACTACTTAATCCCCCCTCCATAAATGTCACATCACTGTGGGGCCACCCTCCATATATATTACCCCCTCCATATTTAATACCCCTAAAACTAATCTTGCATCCAATCAGGTCGTAGAGTTGTCCAATTTTAGAGTAAGGTAATAGAATTGTATCTATCAGACGTATCAAATCAGCCTAACATTCGTGTCTACAAAAGAGAGGTAAACCTTAATTTCGCCTCTTAGGGTTTTATTAATTTTTTGTTGTCGAATCAGCATGCGTTATTACGACTAAAAAACAAATGATCTTTAGTGACAACAATTTTGTCGCTAGATTGTTACTGAAAGTGTGTTGTTGAAAGTATTCAGTGACAACTTTTTATTCAGTTGTCACTAATCCTGTAATTAGTAATAGCTTAGTACAATAAGCTGTCATTGAATACTTTTTAGTAACACACTTTTAGTGACACTTTATTGTCACAATGTTGTCACTAAATTAAAACTCAATTTTTTTTTTATAATGTACTAGATTCTGTGATTCAGGGGGTGTTCCACTAAGCGAGTTTTTTGAAAAAACTAGTTTTTCACGGGTTTTTTATGTGATGTGTTGTGAGAGAATGACATGTCTCGGTGTTTGGAAAAAACAGTGTTTTACAAGTGGAACACCCCCTCATTTTCCAACCCCGTCGCCTACCAGATAGATGTATTTGGCAGCCAAAAAAACGCAAAAATCATCAAAAGAAAGTAGAAGAAAGAAGAAGATAAAAGCCAGATTCTTTACGGATCTGGTGTCTAAGCATCTTTCCGATAAAACCCATATATTTTTCGAGCTCTAGCATCGATCCAACCTCAATGGACTATGGAAATAACAGTGACCAGAGGTTCTTTTGTATTCTTAAAGATGATTGACGGACTGTGAGGTGGTTTTATTGAGAAGGAGCACGTGGATTGGGTGGTAATTGAGGGGTCCTCCTATATGGAAATTCAGTTTCTTACAGATAGATTATTTAGCTGATGCAGTGAAACTAATACACACCACTTATTTTTTCTGTTCCTATAAGTGGAATATATTTTTTTTATTTCTATAAATTGTATTGGGACAGTAAATTAGGAGTATCTTTTTTTTTTTTTTTGTGGGTAAATAGGAGTAGCTTTTTAGATATTTAGATTTTAGACTAGAGTACAATACGCCACTGGAGTGGGTAAAATCTGATTACCCTACTACTAGGCATAGCACGTGCCCCAATCGGTTACCACGAGAAGGTGAATGGCTCGGCACAACATAGGAAGTCCTTAGTAGGTGAATGGCTCGGCAAAACATGAGGAGTCTGTGAGCCCTTTGCCGAACTGAACTGACCATGAATGAGGTCAGAGTGATTAAATAAGTTAATACACCAAGATGTACCAGCTCGGTATATACCACAAAGGAGTGCCCCTGTTTAGGCCGAGCTGGTGAGGCTACGAGTATAGCTTGAACAACATTCTGGAATACATGATTCAGCTCGGCGTGATGAGCTGATCCATGTACGAGTTAGTCCGAGCTATGTGTAAGCACGGCTCCGCCACGAGTAGGGCGGTGAGACATTCCAGAATGTTCTACAGCGGTTCCTTATGAGATAAGGAGCCATCCCGTATAGCAAGAGATTGATATGGGAAGTCCTAATGTGATTAGGAGTATATCCCATATAGGAAAGAATCCTATATGGAAAGAAAGACATCTGCTAGACGAGATCTAGCAGGATATGGAAAAGTTATCTTTTAATAGGCAAAGTCCTATTAGGAAAAGGATTCCTAAAGAAAATAGGAAATAGGGGCATGAGATGCCTAATATGAAGAATGTCTACACCTATAAATACAAGACAACAACCATGACAAAAGGTACGCGGTAACACCCAGTTATACGCATTGTGTTCTTGGCTTGATTAGTAATCCAGTACTAACTTAAGCATCGGAGGGCCTTTGCCAACGAGAGGCAAGGGTGCTCTAACCCTTTCTTTGTTTTGCAGATTTAGGGTCGAGCCAAAGCCTGCACGTGATACAGGCTAACGTGGAAACACACCCCCTACAATTGGCGCCGTCTGTGGGAAATCTTACAAAAAGCTTCATTCCTTTGAAGAAAGTCAACAATGGTGGTTTCAGAGCCCCTATTGTGCACTCCAAGAAGGAAGGAGGTGGAAGACGATGGAACCACCCTGGTGTACACTACGAGAAAAGAGTACGAGGGTGAACAAAACTCCTACGGTTCTTAGAGCACCTCGCAAGAAACCAGCCACCAGAAGGTTCAATATA
This sequence comes from Vaccinium myrtillus, assembly GCA_016920895.1. Lineage (NCBI taxonomy): Eukaryota > Viridiplantae > Streptophyta > Magnoliopsida > Ericales > Ericaceae > Vaccinium > Vaccinium myrtillus. Next base: position 85,143 of record JADGMU010001281.1, on the reverse strand, counting down.
GGGCATATCCCCGAGATTCCAAAATTCAGGGATACGCGCCTAATAAATTTTGGTTCCCCAAGATCAGGCGAACGGCGAGGACGCTCAAAGACGCCTTCAAGAGGTGGGCAAGCCTCCTCCCGACGAGACCGGAGAAGAAGCCCACCAAAGAGGGACGATCGTAGAAGGACCAGAGATCAAGAGAAACAGGATAGCCTGGACAGAAAGGAAGAGGAGGCAGAAGAACTGGCCCGTGAAGTCACTCGACGAGAGCGAGAGATTCAGGACCTAAAAAAGCAACTCCAAGAAAAAGAGAGGGACCTACGCTCACGGACGAGATCCGTGCAGTACGAAAAGGGAAGGAGTCATCGCTCTGACGATGTCTCCGCTGACCGAGTAGTCTCTCCACGAAAAAGGAGAGAAAGGAGCGTTTCCGTTGAAAAGAAAGAAAGAAGAAAGCATGCCAGGGACAGATACGAGAGATCTGGTTCCAACGAGCACCACCCCGATCAGCACACAAGAAGAAGGGAAGCCCACCGAGCTGATGGCGGCCCTAGAACTGCACGAGAAGCAGCTAAAGAAGCCCTAGGCCAAATCTCAAAGTCACCACTGGCCCACTGGATCCGAGCAGAAAAGACACCGAGCAGGGTGAAGCACTCAGCATTCACTCCCTGCGAAACCAGTACGGATCCTGTGACTCATATCCAACACTATCAACAGGCCATGTTTATGCATGAGCAGGAGGATGCCCTGCTGTGCAAAATGTTCCCATCCAGTTTGGGAAAAGTAGCCCTAAGCTGGTACCACAAACTCCCAGAGGGATCCATCCTGTGCTGGGACCAACTAGCTGAGGAATTTACTGCTCGTTTCCTCACTAGCCGAGCCGCTCCAAAGACTTTCGATGCACTAACCTCTATGAGACAGAGGGATGATGAGACCCTAAGGCAATACTCCAAGCGTTACTGGGAGACTTTCAACGAAATTGAAAACTGCAGCGAGGAGTACGCCTTGGCTACGTTCAAGACGAGCTTGCCTATGCATAGTAAGCTGCGAGAATCGCTTACCATGCATCCGGTAAAAACTGTGGCCATACTCATGGAGAGGATACAAGAGCATGCAAGGGTAGAGGATGACATCCTACAGGCTGGGGGTAAGATTGTGGCTGGGCAACCTCAGCTCCCAGAGAAGAGGGCTGCAGAGCCAAGGGTGAACAAGAAGGAGTACACATCAGGGAGAAAAGACTATACGCAGCAGAGAAAGGACAGAGCCGATCCAGACCCCAAGTCATACTTCAACATCATGGCGACCTTCAACATCCCGACCTACAAAATGCTGTACCGGATTAAGAATGAACCATGGTTCAGGAGGCCCTCGAGAATGACTGGCAACCCAGAAAAGAGGAGGGCTACCAATCAGCACTGCAGCTACCACAGGGATTGGGGACACATGACTGAAGATTGTGTGGAGTACAAGAAGTTCTTGGATGAAAAGGTGGCAGAAGGCCATCTAAAGGAGTTTCTGGCAAGTGAAAAGAACGATGCCGAGCTGATAGAAGAATTGGACTACGAGAAAGGTCCAAAAGGGACGATCCATATGATACATGGACTAGTGGCCCCCTATACCAACAACGAGATCAGACACATCCAAAGGATCAACGGACAAGCGAAACAAGTCATGAAACTCGGCATGAAGAGGCCGAGAGCTGAGGGAGTCATGGAGATTCCAATCACTTTCACTGATGATGATCTGGATGGGGTAGTTGTGCCCCACAACGACGCGTTAGTGATAACACTACGGATAGGGGATTACGACGTAGAGAAAAACCTTGTGGATCAAGGGGCTAGTACAGAGATCATGTATTACCACACTTTCAAGAAAATGGAACTCCCGCCGAGCTCATTACAAAAGTGTTTAGTCCCACTGGTCGGTTTCAGTGCGCAAACAGTATGGCCTATGGGAAAGGTCACATTGCCCGTCCGAGCTGGATCAGTGGTACTAAAAACCGATTTCCTTGTGGTAGACATCCCGTCCTCCTATAACGTGATTATAGGAAGAACCTGGATGCACAAAATGAGGGCTGTCTCCTCAACTTACCACCAAAAGATCAAGTATCCTGGAGCAGACGGCATTGAGTGCATCAGAGGAAGCCAGAAGGTAGCCGACCTATGCTTCAACATGGTAATAAAGAAATCTCCTAAGGCCGAACTGGTGCAGACAATTGAAGTTCCAGATCAACCAACGTTGGAGGATGTCGGAGGTGACCCCACAAAGAAGATAGTAGAAGGGTTAAAAAAGATACAGCTTCAGGGAGACGACGAGGACAGGTACTTTTTGATCGGTGAAGCACTTGCCGAACAGGAACAAGAAGATTTGGTTGCCTTTCTAAAGGACCACATCGATGTTTTCGCATGGACTCCTCAAGAGATGCCTGGGATAGACCCCAAGACAATTTGCCACCATCTGAATGTGGATCCTCAGCACAAACCAGTTGTGCAGAAAGCGAGAAGGTCGGCACCACAGCACGCAGACGCTATGATGGAAGAAGTAGATCGGCTGCTCGAAGCGGATGCCATACGAGAGGTGAGCTATCCAGATTGGCTGGCCAACACTGTCGTTGTCAAGAAGAAAAACGGGAAGTGGAGGGTCTGTGTAGATTTCACTAGCCTCAATAAAGCATGCCCCAAGGACAGCTTTCCACTTCCCAGAATTGATCAACTAGTGGACGCCACATCAGGCTATGAGAGGATGAGTTTCCTCGACGCATATCGAGGATATCATCAAATAGCTATGTATGAGCCAGATCAAGAGAAGACTTCTTTTATCTCACCAAGAGGGCTCTACTGCTACAAGGTTATGCCCTTCGGGCTACGAAATGCCGGAGCAACCTACCAGAGGCTGGTCACAAAGATGTTCAAAGAACAGCTCGGCAAAACCATGGAGGTCTACATCGACGACATGGTTGTGAAAAGCAAGTTGAAATCTGACCACCTTGCCGACCTAAAGGTAACTTTCAGCATTCTCAGAGAATACAAGTTAAATTGAACGCCTCCAAGTGTGCCTTTGGAGTCAGCTCGGGGAAGTTCCTAGGGCACCTGGTGACTAAGAGGGGGATTGAGGCCAATCCAGAGCAGATCACGGCTCTGCAAGGCCTTCAAAGCCCAAGTACCACGAAGGAGGTCCAAAGGCTAACAGGGATGGCAGCAGCTCTTAACCGTTTCATCAGTAAGTCCTCAGACCGTTGTAGACCATTCTTTCAACTTCTGAAGAAGAGAGAGGGATACAAATGGGGAGCCAAGCAAGAACAGGCATTCCAGGAGTTGAAACACTACCTGTCGACACCTCCCTTACTCTCTACTCCAGAAGCTGGGGAGCGGTTGATATTATATCTAGCAGTGTCTGACCACGCTGTCAGCTCGGTCCTCCTACGAATAAAGGGGGCAGAGCAGTCTCCGGTCTACTTTGTGAGCAAAACGCTGTTAGATGCCGAGACACGTTATCTACCACTGGAAAAGCTGGCGTACGCTCTCATCATAGCTGCAAGAAAACTCCCACACTACTTTTTGCAGCATCCCATCACTGTGTTCACTGAATATCCACTAAAGGCCTTACTCAGGAAGGCAGACCTCTCAGGACAAATATCCAAGTGGTCCATCGAGCTCAGCCAGTTCGACCTTGATTATCAACCCAGGACAGCAATTAAAGGGCAAGTCTTAGCTGATTTTATAGCAGAGTTCACCCCAACAGTGGCTCCACCACCACCAACTCTCCACGAGAAGGAGCAGATCAGTCCCACCGAGCCGCCAAGAAAAGTGGCCGACCTGTATCCAGAAGAATGGAGGCTCTATGTCGACGGATCAGCCTGCAACAAAGGGTCAGGAGCAGGAGTGGTGTTATTCTCTCCAGAAGGATTGGTGCTGGAGCAAGCACTACGTCTGGGATTCAGTGCCACCAACAATGTGGCAGAATATGAAGCCTTGCTCGCAGGACTCAGGAGTGCCATGGAACTCAAGGTCAGAGAGTTAAGGGTGTTCTGTGACTCACAATTAGTTGTTAATCAGCTTTCAGGGGAATATGCAGCAAGAAACGAGAAGATGGCTGCATACTCAGAAGTAGCCAAAGACTTGCTCGACAGATTCGACAGGGTCCACATCCAACAAATCAGCTCGGGACAGAATGCACATGCAGATTAACTAGCGTGCTTGGGATCAGCAGTAAACACAGAATACCGACGAACAGTAGCTGTGGAATATCTGAACGAACCAAGTATCGGTCGAGCAGTAGAGATGGTCCTGGAGACAGAGTTCGGGCCAAGCTGGATGGACCCAATAGTGGCATACCTACGAGATGGGACCTTGCCAGAGGACAAAAGGGAAGCTCACAAAATCAAGACCAAATCAGCACGTTTTTGGCTCTCCCCAGAAGGTAAGCTTTATAGAAAGTCTTTTCTTGGACCATATCTATTATGTGTACATCCAGCTCTTGTTCAGAAATTCCTCCACGAGATCCATGCTGGAACTTGTGGAGGACACACTGGAGGAAGGTCCATAGTCCACCGAGCAATATCACAGGGATATTGGTGGCCTTATATGCAAGAAGATGCAAAAGCTTTTGTAAAAAAATGTGAGAAATGTCAGAGGTATTCCCCTCTCATCCGAGCTCCAGCGGAGGATCTGCTACCTCTAACTAGCCCATGGCCTTTTGCCCAGTGGGGGTTGGACATCGTGGGTCCTCTTCCCATGGCAACAGGGAAACGAAAATTCCTGCTCGTTGGCACTGACTACTTCACTAAGTGGATAGAGGGGGAAGCTCTGGCCAAAATCACAGAAGCCATGGTAGAGCGGTTTGTCTGGAACAAAATCATCACACGATTTGGAGTACCATACTCCATCATCTCAGACAATGGGTCCCAGTTCGGCAAGAAGTTCAAAGCTTTCTGTGCCCAGTACGGCATCAGGAACTACTACTCAACTCCGGCTTACCCACAAAGCAATGGGCAAGCAGAGGCCTCAAACAAGACTATCCTGAAAAGCCTCAAAAAGAGGTTGGAGAAGAAGAAGGGAAAATGGCCGGACGAACTACCAGCCGTGCTCTGGGCATACAGGACCACCCCACGGCGATCTACAGGAGAGACGCCGTACTCCCCGCTTATGGAACAGAGGCAGTGATACCACTGGAGATCGGCCTGCCGACCCTCCGCACCACTCTTGTGGAATCAGGCGGAAATGACAATGCCCTGGCCGAGCAGCTTGATCTCGCCGAGGAAAAAAGAGAACGTGCACTAATTACACTAGCAGCATACCAAGAGCAGCTACGGAGAAGCTACAATAAGAAAGTGCAGCCAAGAGAATTCAAGGTTGGGGATCTGGTCCTGAGGAAAGTTTTGGCTAACACCAAAGTATCCACTGATGGGAAGCTTGGGCCGAACTGGGAGGGCCCATACAAGATTACAGGGATTGCTGGAATCGGAGCCTATCGCTTGGCCGACCTGGACGGGGACCCAGTACCACGGCCATGGAACGTCCAGAATCTGAGGAAGTTCTACCAGTAGTTTAGTTACGTGATTACGAATACAGTCACAGTAAATTCACGTCCTTTTTTAGAACCTTGTTGGGATTACGAATAAAATCACCAGCGTCAAACATTCAAACTTTTTCTTTATTCCAAACTTTAATAAAATTCCATCTTTTGTTATCATGGTCTTGCGTAATATGAACCAATAGTTACTTTAAATATTGGATTCCTATTGGGGAGCAGAGAATATGTGTATATGTGTATTCCAACCATGATTGGTAAAGATCTAAGTACGAAAAGAGCTAGATGAGCAACGAATATTGCCAAATTGACCTAAGTACGAATACACTTAGGAATTTGCAACGAATATTGCAAGGAATCTCTAAATATGAATACACTTAGGGATTTGCAACGAATATTGCAAACTTATCTCTAAGTACGAAGAAAATTACATGAGCAACGAATACTGCCAAATTGACCTAAGTACGAATACACTTAGGAATTTGCAACGAATATTGCAAGGAATCTCTAAATATGAATACACTTAGGGATTTGCAACGAATATTGCAAACTTATCTCTAAGTACGAAGAAAATTACATGAGCAACGAATACTGCCAAATTTACCTAAGTACGAATACACTTAGGAATTTGCAACGAATATTGCAAGGAATCTCTAGGTATGAATACACTTAGGGATTTGCAACGAATATTGCAAATCTATCTCTAACTACGAAAAAACTTAGATGAGCAACGAATATTGCCAAATTGTTCTAAGTACGAATACACTTAGGAAATTGCAACGAGCATTGCAACAAAGCCCTAAGTCTAAAAAACTTAAAGCTTTGCAACGACTATTACAATCAAGTTCTAAGTATAAACGAACCTAGCATGCAACGAATATTGCAGCAATAAAATCCAAGTATGAAGAAACTTAGGTATGCACAGAATGTTGCAATAACTTCATAAGTATGAAAACACTTGGGTTGCAGAAAGTCCAAATATGAAGACACTTAAACACCTAGCATACGGACAAACATAGCACGGAGAAGCCTACGAAAGAAACTTGATACGATGGGAAAAGTACGGAAAAACTTAGCAAAACAAAGCAAACCAGTGTATCAACATCAGAAGAGGCCACACACGGCCGAACAAGACCGCGCAGGGTCACGAATAGAGTTCAGGAAGAAATAGAACAGAATTAAGTCAAAACCTCATCGCCATGCTGACCGGCATCAGCGACTGTATTGGGGTCAGGATTGTTACCTCCGAGACCTTCAACAGTACCATCCCCCAAGGCGGAAGAGTCGGTAGTGGTTTCATTCACATTGGTCTGCTCGGTAGAGATCTCATCAGGGGCCTCGGAGCTAGCTTGAGCATTCAGATTGGACTGAGCAGCAGCTACCTCACTGGGAAGCTCCATATCAGACCAGTGAGGGGAAGACGGATCCACCCCGAGCTTAGCAAGGCATCTCTTCCAAGCTGCACCCCATACAACATCTTGCACCGCGGGCATCTGTGCTCGGTAGTTGTCAGTAATCACAACAATAGCACGGTCATACTCGGCCTCAGCTTTTGCCTCTGCAGCTGCAAGTTGCTGACGAAGTTCGCGCTCCACCTCAGCAGCTTTCCTTTTAAGCTCGGCGGTCTCCCCCTTCAAGCCATCCACTTCTCCCTGGGCCTCTTTCAAGGAATGAAGACGCTCCGAACTCTCTTTCTCCGCTTTCTCCTCCCTTTTCTGCTCTCTTTTTAGCTCCTTCTCGACATCTTTGGCTCTCTCCAGCCCAACGGCCGCTTTCTGCATAATCTGCAAGGCAGAAGTACAACTAGTAAGGACGAGACAGAGGTTTACAACAAGGGAAATTAAGGGAAAGGAATTTTTTACCTTAGCGCTCGATTGAAAAATTGTCTTCATCAGCGTGTCATAGGAACTGTTTGCCTCTCTCTCCATATCAAGCGGGAGAAGAGCAGCTCTAGATATGCCAAAGGCCACATCCGTAGAAGAGATCTTGTCGATCAGGTTCAAGGGAGTGCCATCCGGGCGTGCAAGCGCTGGAGTCCAAGGTTGCGTCAGTGGAGGGGAGTCAGTGGGGCGTTGGCTTGAGCCCGAGTTTCCTGTCCTTCTCTTCTGCAGGGGAGGCTGATCGTCATGGGAACTCTCTACTGGCCTCTTGTCTCTCTGCTGCTCAGGAAGAGAGGCGTCAGGTGCTTCAGGAAGACTGGAAGCATGAACGGACGGGGGAGCACGAGGAGTCTGCCCGCCGAGGTTCAGCTGGTCCAGTAGGTTAATCGGTTGTAGAGGCATCTCTGAACGGTCTGGTGAGGGAGAGTAACCCGGCGAGTCGTCCGAGTCTGCAAGAAAGGTGCCCTGTTCGGTCAGAGACAGAACCGCTTGCACGGTGGTCGAACTGTGACTCGTCTTCAGCTTCTACTGCCTCTCGCCCAGATGTGCTGGCCTCAAGGTCGGTACGAGTAAGAATGGGGATGGCAGTTGGAACCTCAGGGATATGGGCAAAAGTGACCTGCTGCTGGAGATCCCTTGGGGCTCGGGACCGCGTAGTCCTCCTATTAGCTCGGCCTCTGCGAGCGCGAGTTCTTCCTAGTTCGACTGGACGGCGTGTGACGATCAGCGGGGCTGTTGGCGGCCAGGGGTGTCTTGTCCTGGGCTCCCCAGTTCTTCTGATGTTGCCCCAGTAGAGGGGGGTGTAACCCAGTAGCCGGTGAGCCGAGCGGCCAAGACCAACAGGGGTTGGTTCGAAGCCGTCAAAGTAAAGGGCCTGAGCAATCTCCTCGCGATGAAGGTTGCCGTGGATCAAGTGACCACCGTGGTTAAGATTGGCCGCTGCAAAACAAACATAACAAAACATTGGTCAGCTGTAGTTTCTGGAAAAACAACGAATAAACCAACCAGGGGAGAAAGGTTACTAACGTGGTCCGCCTGTAGCAGTAGGGCAGGCAGGGCCAATAGTCCTCCCCTCGGCATCTCTAGGCTCCCAATTGCCAGTGACTACGAGGAAGTCGTCTGCCTCTCCCTTTGAGGAATTTGGCAGATCGGTGATGAGCCTCTGTTTGGGATCCCTGGCTTTGAAGTAGTAGTTTTTCTCAGCCGTGGGGACCACACTATAGAGATAGTGCAAGTCCCACCAGTTGAGGTGGAAGCCGAGCAGCTCATTAAGGGCAACTGTGCCCATAACCACCCTGACAAAGTTGGGGCAGAGCTGCATAGGGCTTAATTGACACCTAGAGCATACCTCACGGAAAAAAGGGTGTAAAGGAAACCTAAGACCACCCTCCACTATGAAAATCAGGGGAATGAGAATTTTGTTGGTTTCTTCCAGGGCTACCTCCCTCAGGTCATTACGATTGTTCAATCGAAACTGAACATCGTTTGGGATTCCATATGTCCTACGGAATTCAGCTATTTTTTGGGCGTTGCTAAGGAGGTCTCTGTGTTTCCCCATGGTTAGGGTTTTCACTGTTGAAACCCAAGGGAGGAGATGGAAGATGAAACAGGCGATTGCAGGAAGACAGAAAAAATGGGGACAGAAAGGTCACTTACGTGAAAAGATGAACCTAAACTGGTACTCTCCAACGGAAGTATAAGGCGTTTTTCAGACGAGGAACGGAGACGGGTCTATTGCAAAAAGCTTGGACGACGTTAATGGCGGACGGAGGTTTTCTCTTCGTTCTTTCTCTCTCTCTTGCTTCTGGAAAAGGTAAAGTAGAAGTGGAGGAGAGGGAATTTTTGATGAGTAAGGGTTTTGGGGGAAGAGGAATAATCATCATCCCGCCCAAAACCCCAAAAAGTTAGGCCATGACGCGTCAGGACACGTCAGCAAAAACGTCCTTTGGGCTTATCCAGCCCCCAACGGGTCACTTCGCATTTAATGCGAAGGAAACCCTGTTCCCCACGAGAGGGGGAAGGCGTGCAAGAGGTGCATCAGGACCGTTGGAGCTCTGCGCACCGCTGATGAATGACAGCAATGGCAGAGCTGGGGAGCAATTGGAGTGGGTAAAATCTGATTACCCTACTACTAGGCATAGCACGTGCCCCAATCGGTCACCACGAGAAGGTGAATGGCTCGGCACAACATAGGAAGTCCTTAGTAGGTGAATGGCTCGGCAAAACATGAGGAGTCCGTGAGCCCTTTGCCGAACTGAACTGACCATGAATGAGGTCAGAGTGATTAAATAAGTTAATACACCAAGATGTACCAGCTCGGTATATACCACAAAGGAGTGCCCCTGTTTAGGCCGAGCTGGTGAGGCTACGAGTATAACTTGAACAACATTCTGGAATACATGATTCAGCTCGGCGTGATGAGCTGATCCATGTACGAGTTAGTCCGAGCTATGTGTAAGCACGGCACAGCCACGAGTAGGGCGGTGAGACATTCCAGAATGTTCTACAGCGGTTCCTTATGAGATAAGGAGCCATCCCGTATAGCAAGGGATTGATATGGGAAGTCCTAATGTGATTAGGAGTATATCCCATATAGGAAAGAATCCTATATGGAAAGAAAGACATCTGCTAGACGAGATCTAGCAGGATATGGAAAAGTTATCTTTTAATAGGCAAAGTCCTATTAGGAAAATGATTCCTAAAGAAAATAGGAAACAGGGGCACGAGATGCCTAATATGAAGAATGTCTACACCTATAAATACAAGACAACAACCATGACAAAAGGTACGCGGTAACACCCAGTTATACGCATTGTGTTATTGGCTTGATTAGTAATCCAGTACTAACTTAAGCATCGGAGGGCCTTTGCCAACGAGAGGCAAGGGTGCTCTAACCCTTTCTTTGTTTTGCAGATTTAGGGTCGAGCCAAAGCCTGCACATGATACAGGCTAACGTGGAAACACACCCCCTACAGCCACCCTAATGGCTCGATTGGTAGACTGTCATACTTTCTCGTTATGTCTTTGTTTACTTCTTTTATTAAATAAAGTTTTTTTAAATACGGTTACATATCTAAATGAAAGTTAATTTTTCAATATACATAGCTATAAAAATTTAAAATATATATTTTTTAAAAAAACAATAACGATAAATCCGAAACGGTACCTGGTATTTTACCAGTACCGGGACGTGCCGTACCAGTCACAAAAATAGTACCACGTCCGGTGCGATCGGTATTGTAGGGATGGCGATTTTCCCACATTCAATGGATACCCGCTCCGCCCCGCCCATATGGAGGCGGGGATAACCCAGAATTTTCCCCAATAGTACTTAGATATGGTAGGATATGAAGAAAACCCGCTCGGGTATGGAGCAGATATGATTTTGTAATCCCTACCCCTTAATACCCGTACCTGCCCCATACCCTCCTCGTACCCGGTTATACATATATACTAAATATTATGTGTGTACATATAAATAGGATCAACATAAGTATAAATTAGTACCTATCATAGGCTACTTAGTACCTATCATAGGCTACTTAATATTCAAAGAATATTAATTAAGATTATATTTCTAACTATAAATATCAATTTATTTCATTCTTGACTTCTTTATTTTTTTTTGTTTGGATATGCGTACATTCGAGAAAACCCAATCTCCATCGGGAGGTCGGTTTGGTTTTTTATCTAATATTCCCGATAGGGATGGGGGTGGTGATAGTGAAAGACCATCCAATCGGGGTTCGGGTATGGAATAGGGTTCCCCAATCCATATCCTACTTGTTGCCATCCCTATGGGTATTGCTATAAGAAGGAATAAAAGTCTTGTGACGACAAAGCATTTCCGTATATATTGTGATTTTTTAAAAGTTTCCTTTACATGGTGATGGAGAGTACTGACCTTAAACCATTGCAATTCTCGCTGTAACTGTAGAATTGGACCAGCAGCACTAGCTCTGAGAATAATTTGTTGCTCATTTTGCAGACGTGCAGCCAAATGCAAACCATTGTTCTGTGAACTGTCCGTAGAAGCTATAAATTGCGACCTAGCAGTAGTTTGAAAGATGAAGTTGAACACACGTTCACGACGACACTGAATTGCATATTGGAATATGTCTACGTCGTCGTGATCTGTAAAAGCAACCGCGAAAGGGTATGACAGTAAAATCTCTTCAACAATTTCAGGTATCCCAACATATGTCGCTCTGCGCAACACTGGCTTAAATATCCTCTGAACTCTTGAGAGAGGTGATTTTGCAACTTCCTTGCAGAGAAATTTGACAAGCTCAATTGCATGATGTTGTTTCTCCTTTATTTCTCTGATGTGTTTGATATGTGGAACTGTAAAATCATTTACTTTTTTTTTTAGAATGCGATAATCGACTTTGCATGAATACTAGCTAGTCTATAGCCCGCAATATCATTGATGGTAGATGATTTATGGATTTGACTTACCAACGTTTTCAGCGACTTCCCATGACATGAAATTCAATCTTTGCGTCACTACCCAATAAGAGTTAAAGAGTACTCAATTAATCAAGTATTCATGTAACAGAAATCAAAATTTACTTGGAAGGAAAGAAGTCTATGCTAACTTCTTAGTATTTTGAATTCATAAATTTCACATATAAACGAATAATAAAATTTCCATACAAGTTGGTATAAAGCCCAGTGAATTCTACAAAGTTCATATTTTCGGTGAAATAAGTTCCTAAAAGAGCTTTTAAAAGTTGCTTAACAAATGTTTACTGTTGTGTTTTATTTGTTCAAAGAAAAATAAAAATAAGAATTTACATTCTCTCTCATGTTACTTGCGTTTCAAGTGTAGGAGAGCAACAAGCTTTCCACCGTTACACTATCAAGTATTTTTAAATAGCTCAACTGGCCGCCAACCGCCACATAAAAAAAATTATCTCAAGTGTCTAGTGAATATAGTATGCTCATTCTCATGAAAAAAAAAAAAGGAAAAAGAATAAAGATTTTGTTTTTTGAGTATCTCTAATTATTGCTTTTGTATGTGAAAGTATCCAACTGTTTCTTGAGTGAATTGAACCCACCTTTCCTCCCAACTTTTTCAAGAAAATTTTGAATTTGTGAAGCAAAGATCGTCTTTGTTGCCTATTAGTGCTTTTAACGACTACTGTGGTCGGAAAGATGGAAAATTATATCTTTAGGGCGATAGTATCTTGGCTATTTTGGGATGTTCCCGGCAAACGGGTTTTTTTTTTTTTTTTTCGTAGTTTGGTGTTTGTACGTATTTGAGGTTCTTGGATGAGTCAATATTCCAAAGGATAGTATGAGCTGGACAGGTAGAATAGTCAAGGATTAGAAATTAGGGATATGGAGTGATCTAGAAGGGTGAAGAAGGGAGTAAGAGTGCACGGAAAGAGACTAAGCAGGCAATGGAGCTTTAGACTATTCCATGTGAGTACCCAAGGTATCTATATAATGGTAGGATATCACCATCGAAAGAATGTGATTGCCCACTCTTCATCTAGAATGACACACTTCGTCAAATCAATCACCACTGGGAATTGTGAAATGAATTTCTCATATTTATAGGTATCCAGGGCTAGTACTCAGGCGGCAGGTGTTCCCAACAATACGAGGACACGTTTCCTTTTCATACACCCTGACCACATGGGTGACGTCACCCACCGCAAGGGTAACCCTCGCGGCATTTGGGCACGCTACTCCACCCTATTGTGGTGAACCTCTCTTCTTTTGTATCCACCAATTAAACCACTAGATCCCCTTTTATTCCTGTATGGGCTAGTACCGCAGCCAAGCCTCAGAGGGCCCCTCAGGTCCTGCCTTAGATCAGTCCAAGTGGTTGCCTGGACAATGTTTTCATGTAGTTGATTAGCTTCTCGCGTTCTCGCTCATATGTCCCTGGTCGCTCTAATAGTGGTGCCTATGAGCTTTTCTGCATGTCCGGATGGCCCATAACTTAATATTATATTTTCTTGTTGGGCTTCATAGTGAGTTGCGCGAGCGGTCTTATTTGTGAAGGCCCGTGCTAGTGACATTCGTGCGGCTGACCCGCGTGACTTTGCTGACCTTCCCTACAATATTGGTTCGCTTTTGTTGCATTTTTTGTTTTATTGGTTTCTTTTGTGTGATTATTTCCTTTTGGGGTCCTAGGTGTGGTGTGATGGCCGGTTTGTGGGTGTGTCATTTTTGTTGGGAAGCTCGTGTTTCCATTTTGATGTCGTTTTACTTGGGCTCTCTTTAATCTTTGTAATATATTTCTAAAGATTATTGAAGTCTTTTTTGCCCAGAAGATCTATCCTATAATGGCCCAGCTTTTCGCGAAATATTTTCGAATAAAACTATTTTATTTAGTGATAATTTTAAACTTTAAACTTTAAATTTTTTATTTTATAATTATTTAATTTCATTACCTTGATCCTAATTACATTTTAAACCCTAGATTACCTAATCTTGCGTTTAGGACCATGATTATCTAAATTCTCTTCATATTTAACCATAACTTTTTCTTACTACATTTTTGTGTTTAAGGTACACATTATACACTCCCATACATGTCTTTATACACACAAATCTCATTTACATGTATATTTACACCATATACTTTATATACCAATGTACTCCATCTTCTTCTTTCTCATCCCCAGTCATCCAAACCCCCACCAACTACTTACAATCCCCCACTCAACCTCAAATCCAAAATTCACCACCTTTTCCCCACTTTTTCAATCTCTACCGCTCCCATAACCTCCCTCTATCAAGCCCTTGACACGCTTGCCACCTCATTGGGTTTCACCACCTCGACACCTCCTATAAAACCCCCAAATCCGGCCTTCCCCCCTCTATTTCCACTCTAAGCACTTCTCATTTCTGGAAAAAACAAATGAGGGGGAGAGAGAGAAAAAAGGAAGCTCCAAGAGAAGCTATGGTGTTGTGGAGAGAGAAAGAGGGTGAAAATTGGGAACACTCCATACTCATGATTCCACGTCAAGTTCATCGATTAGAGTCCTAAGCATCGACAATCCACCACCAATCGCAATCAAGGTCAGTTGGAGAGTACCCTCCATTCCATTTTCGCCAAAACCTGAAATTTCTCCAAATCTTCCTAATTCAAGGTAGAAGCCTCTTGCCCATTGATTCTAAGTATACTATGTGTACCGTACGCTAAAATTAGATTATTGGCAAGGGATATGCCCCCATGCCAAGGGTTTCACGAAACATGGCCAAAAATGCAAACATGTTGTACACAACCTAATTTACGCCTTCTAAGATATCTTTAAACAGTGGCCAGTTGGCTCCTTGGTGATGCACTAAATCGAAACGCACCTCGGAAGCTAGGAACAATACTCCTTTTATTTTCAAAACCGAAGGACAAATATTTTCAAATACCAGAGCCCTGCGCTCAAAACCACTCCTGAGCACTAAAGTGAAAACCTGTGATACTCCAGGTTTGGGGTTAGATGGTGTTTAGTCCCACATTGGTTGTTTAGATGAGTTATCTTGGATATATAACAAACCATGTGGGCTACTACTAGTACCTTGGACTTAAGCATTTTGGGCCATGTGGTGTGGCCAGTGGATCAAATCAAGGTACTGGGCTAGTGGTCTACATGGGGCGTTACAAAACCACAGTCAAACCTGAGCGCTGCAGTGAATCCTAAGTGCTAACCAATCAAACCTTAGTGCTGACAAGTCAAACCTGGACGCTGACCAGTCAAACCTTGCCACTCAAGTCAAAGATTCTCCGTACAGACCTGAGTACGTAGTTGACAGGTTGACAAGTCAGGAATATTTCACAACACTAACTGGCGTGGGAAGCTAGCAGACCACGTTGTCCCTTTCCCAACCCAATTCAACGATGAATAAACACCCCCCTGCCCAATTCCACACTTCACACCACTCTTTGATACACTCCCACCCGCACACTTGCACTCTGATTTCAGTTTATTAAGTCTCTCAAAAACCACCAAAAATCTCAAAGTCCTTCAAAACTTCCAAAAAGAATCCTACAATCTTCAAAAACACCTCAAACTCCCCCATTTTAAACCTTAGTCTAAGTTTTTCAAGTAAAAAACACCAACACTAGCCACCTTCAGGCATAAGAGACTATTTCAAGCAACAAAGAGGTAGAAAACCTTTCCTAATCGCTATTTTGGTACACAGAGGGGATCCACTAGGCTCAGGTCAGTTCCGCATACTGACCCCTAACCCAGAGCTTAGGTGGCCTTCATTGCAAAACAACAGTTGAGGTTCTAAACCTTAGTGCCCAGAAAGCATCTTGAGCACTTAAGACCAGTTCTTGAGTGCCCAAGGCCATTTTCTGAGCGCTTAAGTCTGCTCCCTTAGACTTTCTAGTCTCTCAGTACCTTACAAGTCTAGAGTGTTTTCTGCTTATTCATTTATTTTATGCCCATCTTTACAGTTTATAAACATGTTGTTTGCTTTTAAAAAATAGTCTAAATACTTTATATTCCTATTTTATAGTCAACTACCATCTCTGGGCATGCTTTAGTTTTTCTAAGGCTCAAAATAAGTGTTATGAGCCCACACATGGGCGCTTAGGACCAGTTCTTGAGCGCACGGGTCTATTGTTGGGCGCTCAAAAGTGTTGACAGTAGCATTTTATTATATATTTTGTTATTCCAATGTCATCTCATCATTATATCAACTATACACAGTACATGAACGCAACGTGTTTATAGTTTAAATCCTGCTTTATTGTTCCCTTTTCCCTATTTGAAGAAAGTTAGGAAATAAAATGATTCAAAATCCTGCGAGCACTAAGTAGAGACCGACCCTCGTGTCGGGCGAGAGGGGTGTCTTAAAACTCTTTCCCTCTCGTAAACTGTCTCCCGAACCTAAGATATTGTGTTTATGACAGACCGGTAATAAAACCTGTTTCCAAAGAGCACGGATGTCATTCATGTACGGTTCCTAGGGGTGGCAAACCTCAAACCATAGTGGTGACTCTGAATTTATTGTGTCATCTACGGCGCTCAATTCTCGGTGCAGGCTGTCCACTCATGCTCTAATTTCAGTGAGGCCATCCAGACGGCCCTAAATCCCATCCAGACAGCCTAAGCCAAAGACGTCCTTTAGAATTCCAAATGTTAAAATTACAATGGCAACTCCGCTGGGGAGTTAACATTAGTCCATACTTTGGAACTAATACACTTGTGAACAACCCCTCAAAATGATAAGCTTTGCACTGTCAAACACCCTATGAAACCCCAATCTTCACATCAACTCCGCCATATTCAACACCAAATCCATGGGGGAATCCTAATTGAATCAATGTTTGTGTCAGCAAAGAAGAATCAACCGCCAAGGGCCATGCAGTTGTCCAATCATCCATGAGTCTTGGAAGTTTTTGAGGTTTAAGTCAAGTCTTCGTCTTTGTTGTGTCAACTTTGTACTTCGAGTCTTTTATGCTTTTGCTTTCGTGTTTGTGAGTTTTTAGATTCGACTCTATCATGTCTTTTTTTTCAAGAAAAAGAGAAGTAAAAAAGAGAGTCAGTTTCGTAATCCTGAACTATATACACACGGCCTGTTTTCTCCACAGTTAGTTTGCTAGGTGTTTCTTCCACTTTTTCTATTTCATTTTACTCCTCTACCTCCTTGTTCAAGTCATCATTAAATGCCAAATCACCTTCCATCTCATTGTTTTCAGCCTACTCAATGTTTTGAGCCAAATCAACTGCCATCTCATTGTTTTGAGCCAGCTCAGTGTTTTAAGCCACCTTTTTGTTTTGAGTCACCTCACTAGTGTTTAGTGCCACATTCTTCTCAAATTCATCTTCCTTTTCTTCCGTTTCCTTTCTGTTTTTATCTTCTTCCCTATTTGCTTTAACTAAAAACTTGCTTAGAAATGAATTTGGCTTTATTACTCTAGAAGAATCATCTTCTTCAGAGTAAATTAAGCCCAAAATTTCTATAGCTCAATGAATCCAGATATCTTCTAAATGGATTCCAATGCAATTAGTATCCTTCCTTCTTCTTCCACCCTAATAGGGATGTTTTCCTCCATCAAAGCCCTTTCCAAATCCTTAGGGGATAAAAAATTTCTGACCTTTGCAATTGCACTTCTATAAAGCCATCCGTTTCTGACTTGTTGAATATTGAAGCATTTCCCGATGGTTTCCAAGGCTTGATGCCTATGCGTTGTAGATGTTCGATTTTTCACTCTGTATATCCATTTCTTTCCTTATTCTGAGTACCAGGTTTTTTTCCTCCAAACTTTGCTTCTTGAAAGATTAACTTCTGATCCCAAATGCACAAGCCATTTGTGTTTAGAATGGCAAATAATGCATCCTTTTTTTTTTTGAAGAATCTCACAAACCCAAACTAATGTTTAGTGATTTTGCTAAGCTTTTTTGGAATGAGAACTTCACAAATTTTTCCAAATCTAGCAACTAAATTGTAAAGCCAGATCTTCCTTATTATCCGTAAATAAGTAGTAGCTTGCCCAACTGCCATGGATAAACAAAGAGGATGGAAAACAATCTGGAGCAAGCTTAAGCCCAAAGTGATGAAACTGAGATTGAAAGACAAATGCTTAAAACATGTGAAAGAGAGGGAATCAAATCAAAGAAAGTGGTCCAAAGCTCCCTTACATTTCCCCCGAAATTAATTAGGACGCGAAGCTCTCCCCTTACACCTCACCGGAGATTAGTCCTGTTAGGTAGGACGCAGATGACCACACCCAAAGAAAGTGACCAATGAAGAAAACCGGTGCAGATACACAGATACGCTAGTGGTCACACCCATATCTAGATCCCCTTTCACACACTATAAGAAAACTAGCAAAAAACCACCACCGCCTACCAGTTGTTCTTTGATTAACAATAGCAAAATAGCTACAGAAAATCCTGATGAATATCCCTACACTCCCACATTAATCAAGATTAGTGAGAACCATCGTCGACGTCGATCTTCGATTCACAAGATGAAAACAAAAACATAGGGATAAAAGTCCTCACAGTCGTAGCGAGCGACGAGATGCTAGAGTAATAGTTGCCCTAGACCTTATCCACAGACTTTTACCATTGTCGGCGGTGGTGGTCGGGCTAGAGTTCTGGTTACCTGTGATCTCCTAACGGCCAGACCTCAAACCCGGTTGGCGACTCTGAATTGATTGCACTGCCGCAGCGCTCGGTTCCTGGTGCGGGCTGCCCACACATGCTCTGTTTTTAGGTGAGGCCATCTGGACAGCCCTCAATCTCATCCAGACGGTCAAGCCAGAGACTTCTCTATGAATTCCAAATGTTAAAATTACACTTGACCCCCCTGAACTTGTTAGTTTCTACGATTTTGACCCTCGATCATGTATTTATTGTGTATTCAACCCTAAACTTAAATCTGTGGCCTACCTAATTGTCAAATTTTCTGATATTTAGGTGTTTATTGCTCATTTAAGTTTATTGAAAGCGTTAGAAAATGTATTTGTACGGTAGTATATGTGTTTAATGAAAGTAAAATGGATTTTTATGAGATTAATCATTTATTAATAAACTTAGGATAATCTGCAATCATGGAATTGTCATTTATGTTAATACAAGAATAATTATATTAGCCTTGTAAAATTACCAAAAATACCCTGTACCACTTTAAATTACTGTTTTACCTTTAACGATTTATAACTTGCAAAATATACCCTTTAGCACTTTAAATTACCATTTAACCTTTAAACAATTTATAAGGTGTAAAATATATTATTAAAATTTCATCAAAATATTTTTGTAATAATGAAGTTGCATAAAAACCATACAAATTTTTGTGACATTTTACTATATTTCCCTCGACATTTGTCAAGTTTCCAAACTACCCCTCTTGGTTTAATTACCAAAATGACCCCATACATACTAACATTACTTAAACAACCCTAGTCTTACTAAATTACTACGTTACTGCTATACTTCAATAAAGTTACACAACCGACCCTATATTTTTATAAACTTTACACAATCAACCCTCATGTTTCATTAAATTATCCTCAAGCTCATTTTCATTAAAGTCAAACCACCTATGAAATGAAATCACGGGTAACCAACCAAAAATCTTTTTGACCTATTTGTGTGATTTAGGTGAACGTTGTGTGGAATTATTGTTATCGCTTTGCATGCTCTTATGTGTTTCAGTTATCAAGGAATTATTGGACTGCCATAATGGACATTAGGACCACTGGGGATTGTTTACAGTAGTTCAAGGATCACATTGATGATTTGAGGTTGATGGAAATTCAAAGGATAGGAGATGCCTTAAACCGTGGTATGTCATGTGGCCGTGCTATATCATGGGCCGTGTCACATCCTTAAGTTAGGCAAGGCGAACGGGTACAGAGTGGATGGGAACATGGCCAAAGGGATATGTTAGATTGTTAGGGGATACCATGAGCCATGCTATTTTATGGGTTGTAGTATGTCGTGGGCCGTGTCATGGCTTCAAGTTAGGCGTGGCGGACCAGAATTGAGTGGATGCGAGCACCAGACCTTTTGACTTAGAGATTAAAAGGGTTATAATAAAAACTCACGTGTTCAATGTCACACTCATGTAATCATTATAAACTATTCATTAATGTAATATTAGGGTTAGTGGGTAAGAGGTAGCTATTGAGGGATTTACAACTCATGGTGCTATTGTTGACCCTAGCATGCCAGGTACTATAGATGAAGGAGTGAAGCTGCACTAGGTGCCAAAAGACGATCGAAACCTGAATTCAAACCTCTAGAATTCTCTGTACCTTCGTTTTATATTTTAGAAGACTGTAATCAAAACTTTGCTAGTAAGTATTTTCTAAACAACCCTTTTTGGAATAAATAACCTAAATAACTTCTAAAAATTGGGGTGTTGCATATCTAACAATTATGCAATTTTATTTCCATTTCTTTGTTTAATCTCTTTGTAATTATTTGATGCAACTTAAAATTATCCTAGCTATTAAAAATAAATGAGGTATAGTGATAGCCAAACCAGAGATGCAGCACTTGGTAGGATCCTCAATGTCTCCTCCTCTGCTATGGCAGTTTGCAATGCTTTCTGATTTCTTTGGAACTCCTACATGTTACACAAATTATTCATATAAAATAGTTAGGTGAATCATGCTACACTGCAATTTGGTCTTTAATTTTTTAGATAAGGTTAGATTTGCTGAAGATAAAACTTACATAAACGTAAACACCCAGCTCAAAAAATAAACCAACAAATCAACCTAATTTAGTAAAGAGCAATTTGTGCAATTGAATGGGAAATCAGTGGATGAATGGTTGCTTGGTTACGTATATTAAGAGTGATGTATTTGACATCGTTACTAATAAGGCTATTATATAACTAATAGCTTCAATATTTGAAAACTCATTAAGGGCAATTGTAATATCCTACTCCCTCCGTACCAAAAAGTTAATCCACTACATAAAGACGTGCAATTCTCAGATAAAGAAATTTAAGTACTTCCATAAATAATTTTTCATATTTCTTCTTACCAAATTAAAGATCTCAATTAGTTTTTCAATTTATTGTGAAAAAATTTGAAAAACTATAAACACAAGTACTTTATTTTTTTATCCAAAAATTGCACGTCTCTCTGTAATTGATGAAGGGATGTTGTTTTTGGGTGTCATTGTTGATTTTATTTTTAGTTGTGGTTTCTAGAGGTAGTAGAGATTTCTAAACACCCGACTTAAAAATTTCTGGAGCCGCTGCTACATTTGTGGGCCTCACTGTGCGTTTATTGTAGTAAATTGAACCAATCATCTTGTAGTTCGTATAGTAGTAATTCTGTGCAAAAAATCAGCTTGATCGGATATCAATACGTACATAAAAATTGAATTTTGGAGTATGAAATGCATGGTCTGATTCTTTTTATAATTTAAAAGTTAAACAATGGAACCCCTAAGGTTTATAATTTTGGGTAAATACCACTGATACCACTAAAGGTTTGTCTTAATGATGGATAACCCCATCACATATGAGAAATAACAACGAAATCCATGAGGTTTCTATGTGCATTCCACCAATTTTGTTAATCAACAATTGTTTGTAATTGAAACACGTGATGGATTGAGATGAAAGTGTCTATGTAAGAGTTCACCCTCTCTCATATATCTAAAACAATATCTAACTTATCTTTGTATCTAAATTAACTTCATATTCTCAACTAAATACACCACTCACTACTCGAAACCCGCCTCTTTCTTCTGCTTCCATTTTTTTTAAGAACTTAGGATGTGTGACCTAGCTTACACGCATCTCAATTAATCTTTGAGGACACAATCACACCGTCCATTGGAAAAGAATCCAATTAAAGTTGGGACATAGACTTGTATGGACTTGCTTAAAAAAAATGGATAACCTTATAGAGGTTTTGCCACACCCTTCGGCCTTGAAGTTGCGACGAATTAAAGGTATTGTTGGCACACCAGATTTTACCTACCAACGATAATCAATTCAAACATAGACATTGGAATTTCATGGATCGAACCAGTCAAGTCCAGGCATGTTAGGGAAATCGTAGTGTAGAGGAGCACACATTTTCCAATAAAGGTTAATTGGCGGCGTACATATCATAATGTTCCCATGGTAAGACATACAAGTATTTGTTTTGATGAGCATCATAAAACATTTATAGGTGCATAATCTAGGTATAAGGCATAACATATTGGGACGAGCATTTCCTCATTTCGTTTGATGGTCAAAAATCGGCAGCCAAAAACCCGATTATTGGCCAACGAGTGACTTTTTTTTTTTAAATTTGATCGGGGCTAACGAATGCCTTTGAGAGGTATGGGATCTCCTCGATACTACCAATTGCATTCCCAATATGTTACCCGATCTTACCAAAACTCCGTAAAATCAGACAATTGGGAACAAAAATCTTTCATCATATCATTTCTATCCCAAACATCTCCAAAAATCATATATATCATTTTCTTGCCTCACAAAGCAAGTTTCGTGTAAAACAGAACTGGTTTGCTATTTTTGCGTTCACCAGTGTAGAAACCCTAAATTGGCTCGGTAGATATTTTAAGCTTTGCTGTTGCCTAAATGCTTTGGACGAATTCAAGTGAATCCAAGAACCTTTGTGAAGATTTTCCTAAATGCTTTGGATGAATTCACGTGAATCCAAGAACCTTTGTGAATATTTGTAACCAACCCAAAACCAAATCAAAAATTGGCCGGTTACATTGATTAACTGGCCAACATATAATTTTATCCACCTGAAAAATTTAGTCTCATATCACTGACAAAATACCCCCAGGCCACATCCAAATATTAGCCGGTTCATTCATCAACCGGCCGGCAAATCAGCTTGCTTCGAGAATCTTCACAAAATAAAGCCTGATCTGGACTCAAACTCTTCCCCCATCGATCGAATAACTTTGCCAACAAGCTGAGGACTCTTAGAGATAGAGTTTGTATGTGCAATACATCTTCCAATTTAAGTTCTAATCGGATTGGGTCACCCCTTTTACAAACTCTATAAATAAAGGCCTATGGCCTCCGAAATTAAAACACAATCTTTCACCCCCCCACACACACACACTTTGATACTCCGTAGAATTACCCCTAAAAACCCTAGCTTCAAAAGCCCTAACCTCCCAGAGAGCAAAAACACCCGAGTGTAAAACCCCAAAATCTGAATTTAGGTTTCAGGGTTTCGCAAATTCAATCCACCAAGCAATGAATCCAATCAATCCAACCACTGAGGGAGTAAGGCCATTCCTGTGTAGGGAGCTCGTGCCGTAACGAGCGGGTCACAACAGATTGACGACCCCGCTGGGGAAATGAGACTCTAAAACTTAACCAAATTTTGTTTTATATTTTTCTCAATTTCTTCATATGCATCGATGTTGGTAAACCTATGTTTAGTTCACCTAATATCCCGGCATGTCGCGGGCCATGTTAGGGTTCAAGCAAGCTCCAAGCAGTGAAGTCCCATGAGACTACCAAAACCTTGCATACCTAGAAAAGCTATAGAACTCTACCCAAACTGGGACAAGATCCCACGGGTTAAGGATTATGTGTGCATTACTTTCCTTTCAAAGTTCATCCCACACCTCGTCTTTGTATGTTTCTCCCTATGCAAGAAAGTCGAAATTGCCAAACCAAACCAAAATCTATAAGTTACTAGCATCACCCCGATCAAAGCTATTCCTTTCAGTAACAAATGTTGACACCATTATTAAACATGCTCTCTTCAACTGTTGCTGAGAACATCCCTAAGTCAGTACTTGGCCTAGCTAAAGAAGACTTCTACAAGTACCATTAAGGCACCCGGTGGGCTGACACAACTAAAGAGTCCTGTAGAAGAAGAGGTGGATCAGCGAGCCACTGCTCACCAATTGGAAGTCCATGTTCGCAATACCCCAATTATCATTGAAAGTGACTGGCCCATTAGTTATCACAAAGAAGAAGAAGAAGATGAGGAGGATCATTATGAAGAAGAAGAAAAGTTAGCTGGAAACAACCCTCTTGATCATATATCTCTTGTCCTCTTTGATGAAAAGGTGATAAATCAAGAGATAAGGGTGATCTATTTTATCAAAGATAGGCAAGGGAGTCAATGGGGTTTGATTATACCCCAAGAGGATCGACAACAGCAATGAGAGTATATTCAAGGTCTATTTGACAGAATGGCGTTCAGGCTAGGCCAGTTGGACATCGTGGCCTTGTACAATGACAATGAAAAGAGTGTAGGTGATGATCTAGAAGTGCCAATGATCAACTTGGGCAATAATGAGGATGATCCAATTGATTTTATTGTGGATGTTGTGGATGGTGCAAATCAAAACTGGTTGGTAGAATATACCGTCCAATGCAAAATAATGAACAGAGATTCAGATTCAAATTCTGAGTCAAGTCAGTTTGAGTCTGTCATGTCGGTCAAGTCAGTTGAGTCTAATGTTAACACTGTTGTTAGCATCCCGAGTCACTAGTTTTATTTTGAATTCAAGTCAACTATTGCATTCATTTATGAAGAGGAAGAGGATTTAGGGTATATTGTTGTGCCTATGATTAATTGTGTGGATGCTGAAAACCCAGATTTTGAAGGGGATGTTCCCCAAGAATTTAGAATTCATGGAAAAAGAAGGAGAAAGGCATGCTCAAACTATTTTAGAAGAAACAATCACAGTAAATATAAGTTCTGAAAACAATCCTAAAATGGTTCAAATCGGTGCCACTTTGTCTTCTCTAGAAATTGAAAAATGAACATTTGTGTTGAAAGACTACAAAGATGTCTTTGTTTGGTCTTATAAGGACATGCTAGGAATAGACCCAGAAATTGTTCAACACAAAATTCCTCTTTATTCGTATCCTAAACCAGTTAAACAAAAGCTAAGGCGCATGCGCCCTGATTGGGTTTTAAAAATCAAGAAGAAGTCACCAAGGAAATGGACGCAGGTTTTCTCATCGTCACTAAATATCCAAAGTGGGTGGCTAACATTTCCGTGTACTTAAGAAAAATAGCAAGATAAGAGTTTGTGTAGATTTTCGTGATTTAAACAAAGCCAGTCCAAAAGATGATTTTCTATTTCCTCACATAGACGAGCTAGTAAATCACATTGCCAGTCACACTTTGCTCTCTTTCATGGACAGGTTCTCTATATACAACTAGATTCTAATGTCCCAAAGACGGAGAGAAGACTACTTTCACTATGTTGTGGGAGACCTACTGTTATAGGGTGATGCCGTTTGGGTTGAAGAACGCAGGAGCTACTTTTCGACGCATGGCCACAACATGATCCATAAAGAAGTGGAGGTGTACGTTGATGACATGATTGTCAAGTCAAGAGTGAGAGAGAGAGAGAGAGAGAGAGAGAGAGAGAGAGAGGACATTATGACACGCCTCAGAGGTTCTTTGAGAGGATTTCCAAGTACAAGTTACGTCTCAATCCTTAAAAATGCACCTTTGGGGTCACCAACGGAAAAATGCTCGAATTCCTCATCACCCAAAGGGGAATCGAGGTTGATCCATCTAAGATCGAAGCTATCATGGAAATGTCACCAACAATAACTGAAATAAAAGTCAGAAGTTTCCTAGAGAAGGTTTAGTTCATCAGCCGGTTCATTGCCTTACTCACCGCCACTTGTAAGTCATTGTTCAAATTATCAAAAATGGGGGAAAACTTTGAATGGAATCAGGATTGTCAAGAGGCATTTGGATCAATCAAGAGGTACCTGTAGAATTCGCCAGTACTAACCCCACCACAATCAGGAAACAACTAATCTTATATTTGTTAGTTACTAACACCTTTATGGGGTGTATGTTGGCTCAAGAAAATGATGCAAATTTGAAACTGCCATGTAGTACCTCAGCAAGAAGATGATGGATTATGAAACGAGGTATACACCTTTGGAGACAATGTGTTGGGGTCTGGTATGAGCCACTAAAAAACTACACCACTATCTGCTCGCACCCTCAGTGGTCTTTGTTTCTCGAATAGATTCAATCAAATATCTTTTTGAGAAACCAGCACTAATTAGAAGATTGGCTAGGTGGTTGCTACTTTTGGCAGAATTTGACCTTTGGTACATGACCAAAAAATTGGTAAAAGGAAGAACTGTGATGGAATTCCTAGCTGGTCACCGCATAGAAAAGGCTGAAGATGAAGATTTCATATTCCCTGACGATGACATATTGCTCCTCCTAAATGACACTTGGCAGCAATACTTTGATAGTGTTTCTATCCAATATAGGTATGGTATCGGGATATTGCTTATATCCCTCGATGACTCACATGTCCCCCTATCTACCAACTGGAGGCTTGAATTTACTAACAATCAAGCCGAGTACGAAGCCTGCATCGCCAGAATGGAGACAGTAATTGGGTTGGGGCCAGAGAGAGTAAAGATCATAGGTGATTCCAACCTATTGGTGTCTCAAGCTAAAGGTGAGTGGAAAGTCAAGGAAGAAATGTCAAAGTTATATCACTTGGCGTTAGAAGAGTTAATTCCGTAGTTTGACTCAGTCACGCTTACACACTCTGCGTGTAAGCAATCTTTTTGCGGACGCTTTGGCTATGCTAGCCTTTATGATTGAGATGCCATTAAGATTCCAAATACAACCGCTAGTGATCGAGCAAAAGATGGAACTAACTTTTGAATGTACCACCATTATGGAAGATGATGATGGGACGTCGTGGTTTGAAGACATCACGAATTTCATAGAGAATAGTAAATATCCAAAAGTTTGTGATCTGTGGAGGTTTGTTATACCGAAGGGCATACTTGGGTCCCAATAAACTTTGTCTAAGGAAAGAGGAAAGTCAGAAAGTCATGGAAGAAATACACAAAAGGGTTTGTGAACCCCACATGAACAAAATTATGATGGCCAAGAAAATCCTCCAGCAAGGATATTATTGAACTCCAATGGAAGCTGACTTCACAGATTATGTCCGTCGATGCCACAAGTGTCAAATTCATGCTAACCGTTTTGCACATTCTTCCATCATATTGGTATACCATGACGACCCCATGGCCTTTCCCTACTTGGGGCATAGATGTTATTGGAAAAATTAAGCCACCTGGTAAGTGCAAACATGAATACATCGTAGCGGCCATTGACTACTTCACTAAGTGGGTTGAAGTGGCCTCTTATGCCACCCTCAAAGCCACCCACTTAGCAAGGTTCATTCGCAACAATATCATCTATAGATATGGAACACCCCATGAGATCATCTGTGACAACAACTCGCACTTCAGAGGAGCCACAAAGAAAAATTTTCAAGAGTTTGGAATTCAGAGTCATAGGTTATCCACATACCGGCCTCAAACCATTGGAGCCGTGGAAGCTGTGAACATTAATGTAAAGAAGATCCTTAGAAAGATGGTGGAGACTTACAAGGATTGGCCCGACAAGCTACCTTAAACTCTGTGGGCTATCAAACTTCTGCGAGAACATCAACGGGAGCAACCCCCTACTCTCTGGTATATAGGGTGGAGGCAGTCCTTTCCATTAAACTCAAGTTACCATCGCTTAGGGCACTAGTAGAAACTGAGACAATTGAAGAAGATAGGGTAAGAAACAACTACGAAGAATTAGCATTATTAGATGAAAGGAGGCCAAGAGCCTTAGATGAGGTGCAAGGGTATCAACGCCAAATCATGCGAGCATTCAACAAGAACATGAAGCCAAGGGAGATTAAACTCTAGGACTTGGTGCTCAAAGCAAATCGACCAAATGTGTCTGATCCTAGGGGAAAGTAAGGAGGACCGTATATCGTCAAACGCATACTCAGTGGAGGAGCA
Source organism: Vaccinium myrtillus (assembly GCA_016920895.1). Taxonomy (NCBI): domain Eukaryota; kingdom Viridiplantae; phylum Streptophyta; class Magnoliopsida; order Ericales; family Ericaceae; genus Vaccinium; species Vaccinium myrtillus. Next base: position 57,514 of record JADGMU010001281.1, on the reverse strand, counting down.
ACATACATTGCAGATCTAGACGGAATGGAATTCACTTCACCAATCAACCTGGACAAACTAAAGGGGTACTTCGCTTGAGAGATGCCGTTGGATTGAAAACCACAAGGCTAGGCGGATCAAAGCAAAAATTAGAGCAGTCTACTAGTTTGAAAACCCGCAAGGGCAATCTAGGAAAAAGAAAGGCATAACATGTCAAAAGCTCGCTAGATAGAAAACCTGTAAGGCTGATTAAGGAAAAAACTAGAGCACAAAAGGAGAGAAGGAAAACCCGAGTAAACCCTAACCAAAACAAGTTCCAGGAACTACGTCATGGCCTGATTCCCCCTGTTGGGATAAGTAGGCAATATCAAGTTGAGATTCAGCCACTTTTATCAATATCGACTATTTTTGGGTTTATGAATGGTATAATCAAATAAGACGTATGTTGAGAGACTTCTTTGTTTCAAGAAAAGCAATAGCCAAACTTTGTTAGGGTAATTTTTGAAATCTATAAATAGGAAGAAAATGTTAAATCTGACTCCTAATTCATGAATAGAAACAAATTGAGAAATGAAAGGAACATCAATCAAATCCTAAAGTATAGCCATATAAACTAAGTTCTCTTCCTCTTAGTATCTTGAGTCTTTATGATGTGTTGTCCTAGCCAACTTTTGTATGAGCCGGTCGGTTTCTCAGTAAAATCGTCAACCACCTCTAGCATGTTTTGGGTAGGCCAATAACGAAGATAATTGTCGTGTAAGGGAGCATTGTGAGCTTTAGAAAGAGGGTATGCTAGATTACAAAGGACCTTAGCTTGATCTCTACCAAACTATCTTGAGAAACGAGAGGGGAAATAGCAAATCACACGGGTCACTCCAATCAACGCAACCCCGAAGAGATTCATAGTGCTCGTAGTCATGATTGCAATGTTATACCAGGGGCATACCCACTGAATCCTGTCATCTTTCTGAGTTTGCACCCATTCCCTCCATGATGCTTTAGGCCTCGTTTGTTTGATCGGAGATAAATGGATGGGATATGAAATCCCTTGGGATATGGGTGGGATATGAAATCCTTGGGATATTGCTCAGGATATCAATGGATGGAGGAAATCAATATCCGGTGTTTGTGTTCAACGGGATATAGCCACTGGAAAACACTTTTTTGTTGTTTTAGCCATTGAAAAATCCAAATATGGGATTGGGATAAAACTTGGTGAGGGATTTCAAATCCCATCCAAAATAAGGAAACCAAATATGGGATTTTGGGTCCCACTTCATCCCACCCCCAAATCTCACCAAACAAACAAGGCCTTAGAGGGAAATGCCCTAGTTATAACTTGATCTCCATATCGGTCTGCTTTGTATGGGAGCCGCTCTGGTATAGTCAGAACCTTGAATTTCTCGTACAACCAAATCTGCAAAGGGAGTAGAAAAGAGAGAAAAGAAGAATGGAAAAGAAAGAAAGAAAAAAGAAAAATACCTACAAAAGTAGTGGGCTACCTAAGAATTGGGCCAAAGGATCTGACTGCATCCTATCCAACTCCATTAGAGTCTCCACAAGAACCAAGCCAACAAAACCTTTACGTTGGTTGATTGGTTGAGTAAAGTCAAGCAAGATGGAATCCGTATGACTAGATGATGGTCCCAGTAAGAAGTGGTGAAGAAGACTAACACATAGAGCGTTGAACTTGAAAACATACTCCATAGGATGTCTATGGGACTTAGCGGCTCCAAAACGTTGTAAGAATTGAAGGATTTCCAGTCTCCCATCCACCATGAAGAACTTGGGTTCATGCTTAGCCTGGTTAAACAGAGGCTTCATTAGATTGGCGCGGCTAAACAGAGGGTTAGGTATCACCAAACCATCCCTATCAGAGTGACCCACAATGGTTACAAATTCTTCCAGGGTAGGGCACATCTCCTCCCATTTGAAATAAAAAATAGGAAGATAAGAGTCCCATAAACTCACAACAACACACAATAAGGTGAAAGAAAGTCAAGACCATAAATCTTGAAGTTCAGACGATTTATGTTTTCAAAGGAGCTCATCCATTGAAGAAGACTTGGGCTTGCCATCGAGGGATTTTTTAAGAAGAAAGAGAGAAGTTACTGATCATATTTGTAACCCCTGAGGTCATATTTATAGAATATAATTGGTTCCAATTTCAAATAGTAATCAAAATCTTGAGCCTAGTAGGACAAACAAAGTGATCTCTTGGCTGATAAATCTGTCCTTCGGCCAACAAACCTGTATCATGGCCAAGAAATTGTTTCTACTTCCTGAAACGGCTTCAGCGGCCAATACAATGATCTGTTGCCCGGAATTTCGATTTACCGACCAGCAAATCACGATGTTTCTGTTTGTTTTTCACAGGTACGCTTGTTTGTACGTGCGAAACACAAAAGTTTACGGAAACAAAAGCACAATCCACAAAGTAAATGCCATACACAAATTTTCAAACAAGTTTTTCATATGTAGTCAAAACATTACCAGTTGATCATTAGATACGTGGTGTTTTCATTACTTCCATTCATATATCTATACAAAAAGTCTCTACTGGATTAACCCGTGCAGGAAACAAACCAGAACCAGGAAGGGAACAAAAAGAGTAGGCAGCTTCTGGTGGTTGGAACTCCAAAGCCCACTACTATCCAAAAAGAACCCCGTTGGTGAGCAGCACATGCCACCAAAAGTATTACAACTCAAAAGAATCACAACACCAGCATCCAGAATGCCTTAGCTGCACATAAAAATCACCATACGGTGAAGGTTACCACATCCACGAGGTCCACATCACAAGAGGGTGGACCACTAACAAGGAAACCGGCTTGTCATCGAGTGGGGCTATACCCAGGAAGAAAAGCACGAAGAAAGCAAACCATGACCCCCGAGGGATTTTTGGAAGAGAGTGTGGGAGAAAGACACACCAGGAGATTGAGTGATAGATTTGATTGTTGAATAAGGAGGACAGAAAGGTAATAACCACCTTGTGAAGTTTTTGTTCGATGATGTTTGGTCCAAAAAGTTGAATAAAGTTGTAGTTCATCCCATGAGAAATTTCAAATCATCCTAGAAATTCTAAGATTCAAGTAAGTTTAGTAATGATCGAGGAGGATCAGATGCTATCAAGGCCAATCAAAAGTGACATAGTTCAATCTGAGGCAAAATGGATACTCCAACAAAGGTTAATAGTAGCGTCGGTCAATGATAGGGACAGAATGAAAGATGACTAGAGAGCACACAAAGATTAATAAAATTCTTTTTTTGCCGTTCAAAAAAAAAAGACTAGAGAGCACACAAAGAGATAGAAAGGATGTAAAAAAAATGGTGATCAATTTTGCTACTCAGAGTTGCAGAAGAAAGGCGGACACAAATTGCGAAATCATATCATTTGGAGTTGCAACAACGATTCGTTGTAGCTCGAGTCAATCTGACGGAGATTTCTTGATTTGACCGATGATCGCAACCTATATAGGTTTTTGGAGAGGGTAATAACAAACAGAACTGATGCCAAGCACGGGATAGGTAATCTAGGTAATTGTCGACAATGAATAGAATAAGCAACAGTTATTTTTTTCGACGGGTGACGGTTGTAAACCCACACATGATAGGCCTAGGGGTACGAGGAGTTGAAATAGTCATATAGGACATCAAGATGTGTGCAAGATGTAAGCCAATTGTGATGACAGTTAGAGCTTCCTAGGGTGTCATTGAGCACCAGATAGAGGAATTAATGTGGTGACTAGACGATGCATCGCATGATTCTACTTATTTGTAGATTGTGATAGGTTCCGGTCCTAATGTGGTTGTAGACAAATGTGGTTGTGATAGGTTCCAGTTCAAAAAAAAAATGTGGTTGTAGACACCCAAAATTAGCTCGGTAGGTATTTTAAGTAACGCTGCAAGCAGGCTCCCGATGATGAAAATGACACCCGAATGCTTTTGGTGGACTCATTTGAATCTTAGAACCTTCGTGAAGATTTGGTGGCCTAACCATAAAATTTTAAAACCTAGCCAAAATAATTACCGGTATTTGCATTAACCAGCTGGTAAATTTGTTTTCCAGTAGCCAGAAGCCAGTCACCTATTGCAAACCAAAAACACTCCAAACAAATGCATCAATCGGCCTGTAAATCAACTTATTCTAGGAGCTTTTTAACCAAAGCTTGATCAGGACTCTACATCTTCCCCATCGATCGGATTACTCCGGCTTTGCTTAGCAAACAAGCATAGTACTATTGTAGATAAAGATTAGCCTGTATCACTCCTCTCCCAATTCAAGTTTCAATCGAATCGAGACACTCCATTTTGCTAGCCTACAAATATGACCCTTTGCTATTTGAAATCGACGCACAATCCCTCATCCATATATATACCTTAAAACTCTGTGGAAATACTCTCACAACCTTCAGCTTCGAAAGCCCTAACACCCATTGAGTGAAAACACCCGAGTGCAAAAACCCCCAAATCCAAACTTAGGGTTTAGAGTTCCGTGAGTTCAATACCAAAGCAAGTAAATCAACCTATGAGGGAGTAAGTTACGATGGTTACAACACCTTCTAATCGGTTTATTCTTCTACCTTTGTTCAATTTGTAGTTCAATTTTGCGTATTTCGCTCTTTGTTTCTCTGTGTTTTCTGGCGTTGGCAAGAACATCGGCCAACGCACTGATGTGCCGGCCAATATATTAAATGGCGTAACCTGCCGGCCGTCAAATCCATTAGCCGACTGACAAATCCGATTGCTAGTTTTCTTTTTGTTGTATATTCCTGTCTTGTCATGTTCTCCCTTCCCCTATCCCTATGTGGTTTTATTTACTGCTTACATCACCCATTTTTGTTAAAATGGCTTAATAATCAGTTTTACATGCGAGATCATTTATCGTGTGTAGACACCCCAATATAGATAGTGTCTATAGAGTGCTAATGTAACTTTATGACAAATGAGTATAGGCCAGCCTTTGAAGCTAGGCAGAGAGAGGTTTTAACACCTTCCCATCACCATTCCCTTGTTTCCCAAATCCACAACTCGAATCTCTGGTAAGGCTTTTTCTTTGTTTAGCCTAAACCAAGTGGCCGCTTTCTTTCATAAGGTGTGTTGCAATGGGCACCTCAACGCTATTGGCCATCCTGTGTAGTAAACGCCCTCATCAAGTGCAAACTCAGCGAGAGTACCTATAGTTTGGCGACTCTATTCGGGATACAAGATTAGAAAGTTTGACTAAAAGATGTGTTAATGTTTTATTTGATCTCTTTCACATGTATTATATGTTAGCAAACGTCGCTTAGTTCACCTAATATCCCGGCATTTCACGGGCTACTTTCTAGCTCCCCTTGATACATTCAATCCCATCAACTCCTGGGAACTTCATCATTTGGTGGTATGTGAAAGGTATCGCTTTCATCTTTTGCATCCAAGTTCTTCCTATAATTGTGTTATAGGAAAAAGGCAGGTCTGCCACCAAAAAGTCAATCTTGAGCACGACAGAACCTGCTAGAACTGGAAGCGTTACCTTTCTCATTGGCCAGACTAGATGCGCACTAAAGCCGACAAGGGGAGTGATACACTTTTCCAATGTGCTTGGGGGCAAGTCCATCTTTTTTAAGGCATGGTAGTACATAATCTTCGTGCTGCTTCCTTGATCCACCAAAATTTTCTCCACATCATAATCTTCTACATGTAAGGTAATCACAAGTGCATCCTTGTGCGAGACTTTTACGCCGTCCAAATCAGTATCCGTAAAAGTGATTGGTGCCTTCATTACCCCCTCGTTTCTGGGCCTTTTTTGCCCAAGCTTCATGACATATTTCATATGGTTGTTATTCCTCTGTATGTGTCTCACCTCATGCTCGATATATGGAGTCGCCAACCCATGGATCATGTAGATTACCCCTTTTGGACCTTCTTCGTAGTCCAATTCTTCCACCTGCTCTGGATCCTCGCCTCCCTCCACACGGAATTTTGTAAGGTGTCCTTCTGCCACCTTCTTATCCAAAAACTACTTGTATTCAATGCAATCTTCTATCGCATGCCCCCAATCACGATGGTAACTACAATGATGATCGGTGGCCCTCATTTTCTATGGGTTTCTTGTCATTTTGGGGGGCCTTTGGAACCAGGATTGGTCCTTGATCCGGTACAAAATCTTGTAAATTGGAATCTTAAATGCAGTAAGGATGTTGTAGTAAGATTTCAATTCAGAAGGTACGTTTTCCTTTTCCTTCTTTCTCGGCACAAATTCCCTCTCGTTGGTTTTGTACTCTTTATTCACCTTTTATTCATGTCTTCTTCTCCAGAGTTTGTGGCTGACCAGAAACAATATTTCCTCCTGCCCGGATAATGACATCCTCCACTCCGACGTGCTCTTAAATCCTCTCCATTAGCTTTGACAAGGATTTCACCGCGTGCATGATTAGTGATTCACGTATCTTCTCGTGCACGAGCAGACTGGTCTTGAAAGTTGCCAGAGTGTACTCCTCGTTGTACTTTTGTATCTCATTGAATGTTTCACAATGCCTCTTTGCATATTCTCAGATGGTCCCTTCTGTTTCATCGAGGTTAGAACATCAAGCGTCTTTGGCACTGCTTGACCGGTCAAGAACCGAGCATTAAACTCCTTGGCAAGTTGTTGCCAGCAAAGAATCGAGTTGGGTGGCAATTTATGGTACGAGCTGAATGCAACCTTCCCCAGGCTTGATGGGAATATCTTGCATAACAAAGCATCCTCCTCGGCATGTATGAACATGGCCTGGAGGTATTGATGGATATGCACCACCGGGTAACTAGTCATCTCATAAAGCACAAAAGTCCCGTGCTTGACCCTGCTCGATGTTTTCTCAACTTTAATCCAAGATGGCGAAGGTGATGCACTGATTTGGCTCAGGGCTTTCTTTCACTACAACATATTTGGCTTTTTATAACATTGTTTGATAACGTTCTTTTAAGAATGTTATAATAGACTATCAAATTATAACGTTAAAGGACCAAAAGGGGGAGAAAACAAAGGGGCTAAACTGCTATAGCGTTCCTCGACACTTCAATAGCGTTCTTTTTCTACCAAAATTTTAGGCGCTAATCTTCGCGCCTCCCCTCCCTGAAAATTCCAATCTGTCCGCCAAAGCTAAGCGCTTTATTTCCTCGAGTCTTCAAATGAACTGGGATGCTAAATTTCTGTAGCAGTTCGAAGCACCAGTTGGCAGCTAATGGTTGTCATGTGGATTCTAGGTTTTTGATCTCCAGTCGCAGGTTCGTTCCTTCTAACCCATCGATTAACTTTTGTTTCCCTCCCCCCGATTTTCATCGTTCATCTTCCTTCCGTAATCGGAGAAGAATCAAAGCCATATTCGAATATATTGCATCTACAGAAGCAAACGGTCAATTTGGGAGAGTCCTCACCAAATTTCTAGGGTTTTAATCATCAGAGGTTTGTTTCCTAATGATTTCTAGGGTTTTACTCGTCAAAGTCTGTTCTCTATTTCTTCCAATAACTCATCGATTAACCCTTATTCCCTACTAATTGCTTGACATTCATGTTTTTTTTTTTGCTCCCTCAGTCCGTAATCGGGGAAGAATCAAAATTATTTTGGGACTTTTTGCACCTGTTGAAGCAAACGTGATTGTTCAAAGAGTCCACAAAGGTACCGTTTTAATGTTCATTCGTTGCAGTTTAGAATTTACAAATATTATGTGCTTAGAGGGTTTAGATTTACTTTATTCGAGGTATCAGTTTTCATTCGACTAACATGTTGGGGCTTTTGGGTTGATTATTCGGCTAACAAGCTCAAGGTAATTTTAACAAAAATATTTAAGAGAAATATTAGCTGGAGACTCCTATCAATAGAAGTATGGAAACTCCTATTCATGACTGTGATATGTTGGAAGTAAAACTTTAATTGCTCCCATTGCACTACTACAAATAATCCTTTTTATAGCTTGGGTTTATAACTTGCAGGGCTCCACTATATACTCCAAACAATCCATAATTTTTCTTTCTTAAAAAGCTATAGAAAAACTAGGAGAACCAAAAAAAGGGAGCAATGTTTATGTTGCTTCATAAGAGAAGTTGGCTTAATTTTCCTAAGCTTTGGATGACCTTGATTACGTCTTGCGTATCCTCTTCAACCATATTTGTCTTGGTGAATGGGAAATTTATAGGAGAATTCTCGGGGCATAAGTAAAATCAATTGCGATTCTTTGAGCTTCAAACTCAAAAAAATGTAAAATTCATGCCGTGGGTTGTGATGATGGACCAACCAAGAGCAAGTTCTTTTTACTATCTTTGAGGACACTGTCAACATTCTTTTCGAAGGTGATTTTGACGAGGTAGACTTTAACACAACAAGGTAGACTTCAACCATTATTTTTGAAATTTTAGTTTCATTACAAGTGAGCCTAATTTTCATACTCAAACGTACATTTATCTTCACTCCTACTCACTACCCTTTTGTTTTCTTGAGATTATTGGACAATTTTTTGGTCTTTATGATTTGATATTAAGGGATACTCATTTTTTGATCTGTCTTGTGAAGGTTGTTTGCATTCCCATATATAGTTTCATGTTGGTCGTAGAAAATCCTCTTCAAAAACCGTATTTATCCACCCACCAGTGCAGCGATGCTTGGAATTTAGTTCGTAGAAAATTATAGCAAACTGATATTTTGCCTACTTATGTCAGTGATAACCTTAAGCTAGCGAACCAGCACTTTTATGTGAACCAGACTTTGGTCTTCTAAAATCATAATTTTGGACTTCACATAAATGACACCTAGCATACCTAGCATATTCTAATAAGATGTTAGTTTTAAACTTGGCTAGCACAAACGTTCTTAAACAGAAGTACAAAAGTACTGTAGGAAAATTATAAAGAAAAACTTGTTTCTTTGTGTGCATATGGGTGAGCTGTTTTAATGTGGTTGATTTATAGACATGCTATCTAAACTTGGTGAAATTTTACTTGTTTTATTTATATGTTTGTCCATTCATGGTTAGGTTCCACGCTCGCTTCTACCATCACGTACATGAATGCGTAAGTCCTTCCGAAATAGGAAGTTAATTCGTATATGTTATACTTTAATGCGAATAGGTACACCATGGCTTCTAGTACGGAGGTATTGTGTGACTTGCATCCGAACCAAACACAAGGGAAGACAATCCTGATTCCTGAAGTAATGTCAGATGTTATTGTTTTACTGTGCTATTTTGGAAGATCTTTTTTTGCTGCTGTTAGTTTGGTTCGCTACTGTTGTTGGTGTATTTGGGCTTGATTTTGCTAATGATTATTAGGCTTTTGTCCTAGTTATTGTAGTATTATTTTGATCGTCTTTTTGATATTTGGCCAGGTGGTGGTTGTAATGTTCACCTGAGCTAACAACCGTCCCCAGTAACCACTTGAGTGACCAACATGCTTGTCACAGATTTGCGCAACAGAGTTGTTCCTCAAACTTGATCCATTATTCTTCTCTGAAACTTCTGGACTATGCACTATTGGGCCAACACACCTTAGCATAATTTAGTCTTTTGCTCTTCTCAATAAGAAGTTGTGTATGCTCTCTCTCTTTAGCACAATCATACAGAGGTGGACGGAACTTCCCTATGGACATGTGACGACACTTTTTTTTTTTGGTAATCTGTGCATACTCTAGACAAAAGATGAAATTATATACTTGCAATGTGCAGAGCCTTCAATCTGATTTTATCTAATTCTTCAATTTAGGTCAACAGTCAAGATTTAAAAATAAATAAATGAGGAAGAAACAAATCCAAATAAAATAGACATTTGTTAATTAGAATGGAATAAAGAGAAGACATTAGAGACTACCTTAGGGATTACGGGATTTGGAACTGAAAAAGCATAACTGAGGAACAATGCTGTATAAGTAGATTCAATTCGTTTGTCTACTAGTAGTTTAATAAGGGAGTTCAACAACACTAGTAAATTTCAAGTACCGGACAGTAGATAGTTCTAGATGTAGTCTCGCTCAGGTTATATAATATTGTTCGAAGTAAAAATGGGTCTAGTAGTTCACGCCTCAATGATCGTTGCTATTGCAGGTCATGCTGACAAAGAAAAGATGGTCCTCAATCCACTGCATGTCGTATCTGAAACTTCACTACTAGGTGCTGAAATTGCGCTGTTTGGTGCTAAAATTGAATTGTTTCATGCTGAAATTGTGCAGTTGGAAGCTAAAACTGCATTTTTGAGTGCTAAAACTGGAATGTGGTTGCTAAAAGTATGTGATTAGGTGTAGAACACTATTTTTAGTTGCTGAAAATGACATTTAAAAGCTGAAAATCGCTTCCGTGAGTGCTGAAACTATGTAGTTTAGTGCAGAAAACTATAAATAGTTGCAAGAAACGTGTTTTTAGAGCTGAAACTGCATTGGTAGCTGAAACTGTGTTTTAGTTGTGTAATTGTAGATGCGTTCGTACATGCTGAAGCTATGAGAAAAGATTGTTTAATACTTTGATTAGTACGCACGGTATGACTTTCAAAGTGAGAGGATTTGAGCTCCGAAACTTGGTAGATTTAATACCTGAACTCATATCTTGCCATATTGGTATCTTGTCAATGTAACGGACTAATGGCCATCTCATACGTTACAGAGGCACTACAAACAGCATTTTTATTCTTTCTGTGTTTTAATTACATGCCACTTTGGCCCCGCCATGGCTAAGCTCCCTTTTTATAGTTGAGTTGGACAATTTCAATTGATTCCAGGATCACATCATTTGCTGAAACACATCTTAGACTTGTAGAACCTCCATTCTCTAGATTGATCCAAGCACATACACAGAAACTATGCATTCTCTAGTTCATTTAATGTCTATGGTTTCTTGATAATTGAATTAGAATCCTGAAGGTAATTTATTGTGTTATCTTCTAAGTCTCTTTCTTACATTGTGTGTAGGTCAATTGGTTGAAGAGAAGATCGATATTTCGTCACTTTTGCCTCAAGATGGAGATTATGATCTTGCTAGCTAGTGTTGGTTGGAACTCGTGAATTGAAGTTTTTGCGTCAAAGGGGCACTATATATTGTAGCTGGACAACTTTGATTTGGGATATTTGAATGTCTATAATCTTTTTGTCAATGTTATATAGTAGCTTTTATTTAGACTTCACCAATGTTAGATGAAGACCTAGTTTGTATGGAACAATGTGTTAATAGAAGGTATTTCTTTTTCGCTCTTCGGCTTGACTATTGATTTTTGTGTTTCTTTTCCGATGGAATGAATGGGACGATCATCAAATATAGCGATTATATTGAAAAAAAAAAAAGAATCACCATATATAGCGTTCATTGATTGTTGCAATAATTTTCTTAACCCCATTTATAGCAAATAAAAAATGCTATGAAAGATTGTTTATACATAACATTATATGAGTGTTATAAAAGCTCTTTCAATGATAGCGTTCTATGAATGCTATCAAATGTCTCCCACTTATAGCAGGCAAAAAACGTTATAAAAGATCTCTCAGTTATAGCATTTTTGGAACGTTATAAAATCTCTCTAACTTATAGCATGCATTGAACGCTATAAAAGATCATGACCTTTTATAACAGTGGATGTCTTAACGTTCTTAAGAACGTTATCTATAGCCTTTTATAGCATTTTCTAAACGCTATCAAAAGTGTTTTTTGTTGTAGTGTTTACTGCTTCTTGTATAGTGTGGTGCCTTTACTCTGCTCGACCAGACCTATGCTTGTCTCTGTGTTCATGCTCATTTGAGCCAGATCTCTCGCATCTGTCCCTAGCGTGCTTCTTTGGTCCTTGCTCGTCAAAGGAATTACTCCTCTCTCCTTTCTCGTGGAGAGTCCTTCCTTCTAGTGGATACGCCATTGTGACGATGATGATCCCTTCTAGTTCACGTCCACGATGCTCGGTACAAGTACGAGAACGGAGGTCTTTCTTTCCCTCATGTGGCTATCCCTTGAGTTCTCTAATCTCCCATTCATGTCCGGTGACATTGCAAGAAAGCTCTTCTGCATCTTTCTCTTCGCTCTTGAGTCTTCTTGTTTCTATAATCCATCCTTCCCCGTGAAGGGTTTCTATGTCTCTTTCCTCTTTCACGGCGAAGAGTAACAAATATCTTCCTGCTGTAACGTGGAGGAGTCATTGACCGATGTCGTTGGTCTTTAAACTTTGGAATCTCTTGGATTGGATCTTTAATCAATCTCCCAAATCCCACTTTCTTCTGGAGTGCTATCTGTGTGCTGCAGGTGTATTCTCTCTATTAACACCATGAGCACCTTGTCACCCTGGTGTCTATATTTTTGGCTCTAGCATCGCCATGCTTGATCTCTCTAGCGAAAAACTGTTTGAAAAGTTTTCCACAGACGATGCCAATTGTACGGGAAGTAAAATTCGCTTATGTTGTTTCCATCTTTCTTGAGATCAATCACATGCCTCTCGTCGAAACCCTAGTCGCTGCAACCACAGACAAACGGTTAGAGCACATTTGCCTCTCATCGACAAAGGCCCTTTGATGTTAAAGTTAGTATCATGTACTAAAGCTACCAAACACTCAATGCTTATGAAAGCAATTCACAGCATACCTTTTTTCTTGGGTTTGTTGCTCTATTTATAGGTGTAGGACACTTACTTGTCAAGTATTCTTGTTGCGCTAGGCTCCTAATCTTGTTAGGAAACCTTTATGGGATTTGTCCCATAAGGCAAGGCAATCTCAACTGCATAAGATCATCTTCACTAATGGGATTCTTTATCCATAATAGACTCTTCACCTAATATGGGGGCTCCATGTCAATCCCTTAAATCACGGGATTTACCTCTTATCACGTAAGAGGCCATTCCAGGTACCTCTAGAACGGCTTACCACCTTGTCACGTAGGTGGTCAGGCATATGTTGTTTGGCAATCTGATCGCCCGTCCTCATGTCACGTTGCCGACCAGTTGCCTTGCTCGGCACTGGCACTGTGCAACCTGTCACGGTGTCGCCACCATCTCATGGTGTTGTTTTGGCCGTAGACATGGCCTACCTTGCTCGGCTATAGCTTGGGGTACCTTAACGTGATCCCCCCGAACTGAGCCACCCTCACGTGGTGTCCAGAGTGAGCACATGGTTCGCACGTGTTGGGCATTTTCCGATGTAATTGGATTTTACGCTCTCTGGTACCATGTAAAATCTTTGTCTTTGTGTGATTGGATGTGTGTTTCTCAGAGTTTATGGGCAAACCTTAGGCACAACAGTGGGAGGCAAGGTGGTGGCAAGAATATTTGGGTAGGTAAGAGTGTTGATCAGAGCTAGGTTGCCAAAAGAAGTTGCTGAACAGAGAGAGTTTGATGGACAAATTAGTGGACATAGTTCTTGTAGGGACAAGGGTTTTCACTCTAAGCACATAATTATGGTGAATAATAACGTTGATTGTGTTGCCACCGAATTCCTCCAGGGGACGGGAGAAACGGGAGTGGTCAACACCTGGTGGTGTAGAAGATGCGAGGGCGTGCCAGGAGATGTGAATCTCCGAGAGAGAGTGTGTAAATGCGCCTGAAACCTTACTGACTTCTTTTCAAGCAATTGCACAACTTGAATAAAAGAGGAATCTAAAGTTACAACGGTTCGTGGGCCTTTGAGCAAGGACTTCCACAATCGAAGAAGAAAGACTAACTATTACATAGAAGAAAGGGAAGAAGAAGAAGAAGAGGAGAGGGGGTAGAGGTAGAAGATAGACATAGAAAAGATCGATCGACTAACTGAGAGCTAGGAGATAAACTAAATTAATTTGCTGCTGTGAGCAATGTTGGTGCTTGCACCTCTGTAATGTTGCACAATGACTTGTATTTATAGGCATCATTTGCCTATGAATGGTTCAGAAGATTTTCGGACCCACTAAGCACATCTTCTGCCCACTTTCTTCAGAAATCTTCTCTAGAGCTGCCAAGTGTCCCTTTGACTTGGTCATCCCTTTTTATTAGCTCCTGAAATTAACTCCTAGGCCGCCAAGTGTCCCACTACTTCCATAACTACCACAACATGTGCAAAATGTGGGACAACTTACCATAGCCTCAGCCGTATCTCCTGAAATCTAGGAATCAGTTTACTAACCACTTCCCATAAAAAGTGGTAACTAATTCCTTGGCCATGTGGCAATAACTACCCACCTTCCTTGATTTAAGCTTCATGCATTTGAAAGAATGTCTGATGCTTTCACATGTCGCCACGTGTCAGAAGATATTCGTACCAGAAGATATAGTGCTGACATGGCAGAAGATGTCCGTTCCAGAAGATATCATTAGATTTGGCAGAAGATTTCCATGATATCTCCTAGCAACTTAGATGGATCTCCTAGGAGATATTGTGCTTATAAATGTCTCATATGGCCAAAATTAACCGTTTGTGATTTTATCTAATTATCACATGTTAATTTTGGCCTCTTGGAAAAAATCATGTGATAAACTTTGCTTCCTACAATTTAGGTAATCACCATATCACTTTCAAAAAGATGCATTTCTCCTAAATTGTAGGGAATTCGGCTTAGGGATAAATCCGAATTCAAATTAAAAATCTTTTTGGCCAAAATTATTGCCACGTGTGCAAAATTAAAAATTATGGTACAAACAGATTGATGATACTATGAGTTATTGGATGGCATGGTAGCATTCATATATATAGCAAGATTAATTCTTCAATTGATCAAACTGTACCATAAAAATTCAAATTACTAGATTCAACTGAAAAAATGAGCCTACGAAATCCTAGCACTAGAAGTTAGGCTCCTCGACTTTGATTCTGGTTCGGTCTCTGGCTGGACAAGGATGGTTCACCAGAGAAGTTGCAAGAGGATAACCGTGTACCGTGGTGATGAGATAGTGGGGTGGAGAAGAAGGTGACTTGAGACTAATCTTGTAAAGAAAAAAGTTCTAATATCCTGAAGCTTGATAATACTGTATTATGCTCCTCCTCAATAATGGAAAACTAAAATTACAAGAAATTTGGAAGAAGACTCTTATTACTCGTCTCTCCGTAGTTTATATCTTTGTCCCGAAAAATAAGTTCATTGCTTAAAATGTGTGACATATCTTTTAATCAATAAACAAAGTAGTTCTAAGAACTGCTCTTTTGATATTTTTTTGTACCAAACTAATGCTCTTTCCACGTGCTTTGCACGTGGGCATGCTCTTGTTTATCTTCGAGCACGAATCTTCAGCCCAAGTCTTTAAAAAATAGAGACTTAAAAGATCAATTTTAATCAAAAAGTAGTTTATAAAAGATTACAATATTAAGTCATATATTCAACCCCCTCTATATTTGTATTTTTATTCAAATTACTCATTGCTCCCTTTCCGAGTTCAACCTTTTCTCCAAAATCTTAATTTTGGATTTTGTAATTTATCTACAAACATTGTTCTTATTTTCAGGGTATAATCGGTACTTTTTTAATGGTACCTTTTATACACATCGGACGAACATATCATGAGTTATACTGGTTGTATACCTCTTTCAAGTAGATGAGTTATACCTATTTTGAGTCTCCCCACATCTAGGCCTCTCATTATGAAATTAATTTTAAGATTATGCAAGCGTAACCAAAAAAAAAAAACCTGTGTCCGTTAAAAACGTGAGGCCAAAAAAAACACAAATGTATTTTTTTATCAATTATCATTTTTATCAAATAGTGTTGCGCCCGTTCGATACATGAGGTCGGAAAAAATATCAATGTCATTTTTTTGACCATGTGCATCGAATGAGCACAACGCTCTATAACAATGTAGTGGGCCCTCCCAAAACTCTCTAAACCCCTAATTCTAAACTCTCCTTAAAGTTGTGTCCGTTACTCTCCCACTTCTATTTCAACTCAACTCTATTTTGCTCATCTCCAAATTACTCTAAAACCACACATTGCCATGCTACCCACATTCCCACAATATTCTCCACGTCCCCACTCAATAGTCCAACCCCATGCACCGCGTGCGTGCTATTTCCATTGCACTTCCACATGAATGTGCACTGCTACACTAATTTCTCTCATTTACGATTTTCAACTCTAACCCGTGATCTCTTTTCATGGTTAAAATATGTCATCCTCTCCCTTAAATTTTTATTAACTAACACTGTGTCCGTTCGATACACGACTGCCGGGATAAATACAAAGGTGATTTTTTTTCCGTGCATCGAATGAGTACAACGCTACTTCTAATGTATGTCACCGTTCAAAATTCAAAAAGTTAGTTGTGGGACGGAAACTATCCTAGAGAAGTAAGCGTTGTGTCCCTCGAGTGGCAGCCATATAACATTTTATTTTTGGGTAAATCAGCCATATAACATTGCTCGTGTAGGAACTATAAAACTAGGAGAGAAAGGGATTGAAGAGACTAACCCAAATAGATTAAATTCTGCCAGAAGTTAAACGAATTTCCACTCTGAAATGAGGAATACTTTTCGACAACTATAGCAAGAGGATTGGGTTCCACGCATGCCACCTCGGGGTTTCGCTGAAGCAAAGATAAAGCTATGTCTGCAGCAACATGGCGGGATAACAGTTAGGCAAATATTCGGAAGTTATTCGAATACTCTTTCATATTTGTAATTTCAGAGTACCAATTTTTTATTTTTCTATTTTGTCTCGGTGAAAATCGATAGTTTTAGTTGTAGTTCATAATGTTTGAACCCTAGTCAAATGCATGAAAAAACATATTCCTACTATCACTCCACTTGCTATAAAGTTAATATCTTAGAGCATCTCCATCAAGACGTTTTAATGTCGAATGTCAACAAAATTTGAATTTTGTAAAATTTAAAGTTTTTCAATAGGCTCTTCAAAGTCAAATACCAACCTAGTGACAACGTGTCGCTTAAAATGTGTTACTAAAGGATATTCAGTAGCAACTTTTTTGTAGTAAGCTATCACTAATTACAACAACGCACTAAAATTGTCACTGTATACCCTTTAGCAACACACTTTTTAGTGACAAGCTAGTGACAAAATCGTTGTCACTAAAGGTCAATTTTTTTTATATTGTATTTCTTTTTCTTCAATTCGACCTATGAATAGCAACTTTAAATATAAATCATATTACAAAAAGAGATTTCGTATTGAAAACATCTCTTAGAGCCTAGAATTAAAATAGCTAAGGGGGGAAAATGTAGTATAACAACAAAATTTGAAGAGTCCATTGGAGCGCACATGCTAAAATTCACTCTTCCAATAAGAAAAACTGAGTTAACAAACAAATTTTGAAGGATTTATTAGAGACTTCTCACACTCAATGAACAGCTATGAGCTTCTGTAACTTTTTTTTTTGGTAAATAATACACATATTTAAAAGTGATTCAGGGGATGTCACCGTACACAAAAACTTGTCAATAACAGCAACACCCATCCAGCACGTAAAGAGATTTCGCGGCTCTTAACTCAACTTGTTTTATTTTTTCCTTTTCTTTATTTCGTTTATTGGGATGGTATCTAAGTAATTTCCAAAAACATATAGTTAATAGATATTAGTGGTTTTACTTGAAGTTGTCAATGACAAAGTGCAGGTTAAAAATAACAACTTTTTGAAGAAAAAAAACTCAAACTCATAAGTTAGAAGAACTCGTTGACATCAAGTAGATTGTTGAATTTTTCATGCAAAACAAACTAATATCTATACCTTATCATTTTTCCCTAACCTTTAAATTTTTTGAATAAATCTCCCCAATCAATATTAGATCATCTATAGATGATAAATATCATACATGGAAAATAATCGAATTTAAAAGTCTATGTATGTGAGTACGTACTTTGTTGCTCCATTCTTAATTTTTTTAGTCCAATAATACAAAATTAAAGTCGTATAATATTTGGATAAAAAAAAATTTTGCTTTTCATTTTTATATAAAAAAAAGTCGTATAAATTATGGAGATCTTTAGTTTGGTGGATGAAATTTTAAAAACATGCATAGATGTACTTTATTCTCCATCTAAAAATGGTATTCCTTGCGAATTACCGTTTGAAACGGAGGGAGCATATATCACTTAATGTATAAACAAGAAGTAGATACATGAGAAAAAGTTTTAAAAAACGTAGATATATAATAAATTGGCATAAATTGATGGATTATCATTCGACTTGACAAGATGAACCAAAAAAGTGAAAAATTATAAGTAAAAAGAAAAAAAATTCACTAATGATGGGATTTTTTTTATATAGATTGATTAATTATTGGCTTTAGTATCTTTTATCTGAATTTTTATTAACTTCGGTCTGTGGTTTTTAATTGTTCTGATTTTTCTTGTTGAGGCGAAAAATTAATTATAAACTTTTGGAAAGATCGCTGAAAAGTAAGTAATACTGCCTGCCTATCTTGAAGAGAAATGAAAATTTAGGCCAATAACAACTACTCCCTCCGTCCCTTTTTAAGTGATCCATACGGGAATACGTGCAATTTCAAACCCCTAAAAAACATATTTCTCTATATAACTTTTAAATTTGTTTTATACCAAATTAAAGTGCTCATAGAGTACTTTAATTTGGTGCAAAAAAAAATTTCAAACGATATGCGAAAGTACATTTTTAAACGTCCGCAAAAATACACGTTTCCCAAGTGGATCACTTAAAAAGGGACGGAGGGAGTAGTACTCACCATAGAGTTCACCATGTGTAAGTTGATGGAGAAGTTCCCCCTCTGATATAATGTCTTCTCTGGTGACTTCCTTTAAGTAAACAACCATATCTCTAAGCCCGCATCCGGCAGCTCTAGAGAGTGGTAATCCTCCAAAACCATCGACAACATTAGGAAGGTCTGAGTTTTTGTTGACTAACATTCTGGCTCCCTCAATGTTGCCAGTGACTGCAGCTATGTGAAGGGCTGTCCTGCCCAGGTGGTCAACAAGATTTATATCCTCCCGTGTCATCTTTTCCAAAAGCTTGCTCACAAAATTGTTTCTGTTAACAGATTTGATGGCGACAATAAGCGCTGTTTGGTTGGATGGGGTGATGGGAGCCCTAACAGCATCTGGATCCTGTTCTATGATTCCCATTGTTGCCTCCCAATCCCCATTGATTGCAGCTTTGAGCAGGGGTGCATAACGGATTAGCCTATTCTCGCTTTCTTCATCTGTACCACAATCATTCATTCATTTATGCGTACAAGTACATATTACAAACTTGGAATAAATACTGCCATTATGTTTATTACTAGAGAAAAAGAAGTAGCTTGCAAAAACCAATGGGGAAATTAGTACAACGTATAGTGTAAACATAAATAAAACATATAATTTTTTTTTTCCCCGTTTCCTTACACAATTGGCTGGCCGACTTAATTTTTTGGTTTGGTTCTTAAGAACCGGTTTTCTCAATTATTATTCAATTATTACCCCTATTTTTAAATATTATTTTTATTTTTGTCTCTATCTCTCTCTAATCATTAATACCTATTTTTTAATTATTATCCCTATTTCTCCCTCTAATCATTACAAAAACCAAAACTCAAAACCCAAACCAAACACAACCAATATGATTTTCTCCCTCCCAAGTCTAAAGTTCGAAACATCGCAGCTACTATATATTACAAGATCGGTCCATACAGAACTTCGTTCTAACATTAATCAAGCTCACACTAGCCAATGGTGGACTTGGATCTCTTGAAATTATCGAGGTGCGTGTAAACTAGTCCGAATACTCTAACTCCCAGAGTTATCAATATTCCACTAAGCCAACCTCATTAAGAAAAACTATTTTGTGCTCCTTGAGCTTGCTCCCCGGGGGCTGTCAATCACACATTTGTGGGTTTGGAGAGAAGCTTTAGAGCATCTCCACTCTTGGACCAAATATTTCATCAAATTTAAATTTGAGTAAAAATCACCCAAAAACCCACTCCACTCCTTCACCAAATTTGCTAAACACCAAATTTGCTCAAAATTTTCACCAAATTTGATCAACACCAAATCTTTTACCAAATAGGCAACGGCTCTATTTGTTTCATTGAAGACTTGTTTCTTGTTTCCGAAGAAGAGGAAGAAGAGAATGAAAAGGAATTGACAAAATGAAAAAAAAAACGAAAAAAAAACTGTTTTTGACAAAATGGTGGGAATGTTTTGGAGCCAAAATGACAAAAAAAAAAAACAGTTTTTGACAAAATTTGAACTAGAATTTGGTTAAAATGTGGTTTTCCATTGGAAGGGGTGATATCAAATCAAGTTTTTGACCAAATTTTTATTCAAATTTGAGTAAAAATTTGGTGTAGGAGTGGAGATGCTCTTAGTAAACAATATTCACTGTGAGCAATGCTAATAATAGAACTTTATACCACGATTGTGTGACACAATTGTGTCCTAAACTGTTCCAGGTACGTCAGGCCAAACACATTAAACGGCTAAAAACACAGTTGTGCTATAAAATTGTATTCATAGATTTTTTTTTTTTGAATATTCGATTGACGTCACTTAACTATTTTAGTAAATGACTTCCTCACAAATGCAAGATGTGTTTCTTATAAAGAACTCGAAAACTGAAATTGTAGTAAACTTTGTTAATGGCATAATTGTAAAATCTAGTTTCATAAAACTGAATTCATAGTAAACTAATGGCATTATTGTAAAATGAGAAATTTAATTAGGCATCATGTTTGAAAATTCTACTTATGTTGCCATCGTGTGGGATTTGAATACTTATGTTTACATCCCAACATTGGATATTTGGACCTTTATGCCCTTATTTATTCTATTATTACGTTATTAGTATATTTATTCTAGGATTGACCGATAATATTTTCCTTTAATAGTTTTGCATTTACTTGTTCATTGTTCCCAATATTTCCGGGATTATCACATTGATTCCAAAATGGGTGGTGTCAGTTTCCTTTTTAAATGGGATTCGGTTCCTATCCCCTACCCATGGAACACAACATTATTAAATCATTCCATTTCCTCACAAAATCTACTATTCAAACAACCTAATCAAAAAACTTTTATTTAACTTCCCTTTATGAATTTGGCCCGCGCATGTGGCTCCCTAAAAAATTTTAACCCTTATTTTTCTTTATGTTTTCATCCTAAAATTATTTGCCTATAGGGTAAAGATTTTTGGGATGAAACAAAAATGTATGCCTATAGAGTAAAGATTTTTGGGATGAAAACATAAATAATTTTTGTTGTAGTTCTTTATATTTTCATCTAAAAATCCTTAATCCAGCAATCATGGCTAAAATTTTTAAGGGAGCCGCTACGCAGGCCAAATTCATAAAGGGAAGATAAATATTAGTGAATATGGTTTATTATTTTACCACTTCGGTGAAAAAATGATAAATTAATCAACCATATTCACATGTCATCTAAAAGAATTAATGTTATTTTACACAGTGAATATGGTTATTGTTTTACTACTTCGGTGATTTCACATAATAAACATGATAATAAATCAATATAGTATTCATGATAAATAATTTTACCATGTTTGCGGGTTGCCGAATTTACTTAATAATTTAATATTTTAAATTTTGTTTTGAGATTTTAGGGGAGAGAAGACTAGGAGAGAGAAAGAATTAAAAGATTAGGAGAAAAGAAAAATTTGAAAGATAGGAGAGAAAATTGAGATAAATTAGGAAAGATTTGGAAAGAGAAATATGTACTAGTAAATTAAGAAAGTGAAAGTGTAGTTTGGGGTTTATTTGAATTTGAGGATGCCAACTTAATGATTCAAACAAACAAGGATGGAAACATAAGTAAATTTTTGGAACAGGACCAATAATTAACTCTCCCTTGTAAAATCTATTTTCAGATTTTAAACATCTATTGTAGTAAAGATTAAAGTCTCTTTTGATTTGAGTAATAATCTCAATAAAACCTTACTAAGTGTGATTTTAAGTCTCTCAGAGACGATTTCTGATGCAACTCAAATTTAAGTAAAAAGCCCCACCTTATTCGCTTAATTTTCTTTACCAAAAATTGAGTTTTGCTTAAAATTTAATCAAATTACGTGAAATTATAATATTCGCAATGCCATTTTTGATAATCGAAGTACTGACGAAGCTTCCTCCTAAGTTACTCTTAGATTTAGTGTATTCGTTATACTTGTACTTCATACCAGATGGGGTTATTACCCCAATTGAGTTCGAAAATATTGAAAATTTCTTCAATAAAACACTTTAAAAGAAGTCATTAATTACCAAGTTGCCAAGAAAGTGTAGTCCTGTCGAAATGTTGCTTCAATTTCTCCCACAGATCTTTGGCAGTCATTTCGTCTGACATTCCTAGGCGGATATCTTCGGTGAGGGTTGCCAGAATCCATCCTTGTACAAGATTGTCTGATCTTTTCCAGGCCTTGTAATAATCTTGGTTGCCAATTTCCTCCTGAGCCATGCCATCGATGAAACCAACCAAACCTTGCCTCTTAATGAAGCCCAGCATCAATTTCTTCCAGTTCTGGTAGTTTCTTTCAAACAACCCTTTGGGGACGAAGTCCAGTACATTGAACTCCGTCGGGTACGGGTACTTCTCAACTGGAGAACTATTATTAGCATTGCTTTGGGAAGCCATGGAAAAAGCAATATAGAAATATATGTAGTATTCGATCTCTCTTACTGGTTTAGATCGATGTTGCCTAGCTAATACTTGCCATGCCGTGATCGGCTATTTAAATTGCTCGATCGAACCCTTTCAATTCTGTTGATTCCTTTCTTCTTTCTTTAATTACTTCCTTCCTTGTGGTACTTCTCTTTGTTGGGAAACGAATCCCAGAACCCAGTAATAAAGCGTACATATTAAACAACAAACATAAACACGAACAAAGGCGGACGCTGGGATTTACCATCAGCGGGGTTAAAAATCTACAACATATACTCCCTTCGTTTAATTCGAACGGTCCCCTACGAAAGTACATTTTTCAGATAAAAATTTAAAGTACTTTCAGACACGATTTTTAGAGTTTCGTATTAAATTAAAGATCTCGATTAGTTCTTTAATTTGGTGAAACAATTCAAAAATCATGAAATTGAATGAAATACCCCTTCTTTTGTCGGAAAATTGCACGTCTTTTTGTGGTGGACTATCAATGTGGGATGGAAAGAGTACATTAGAATACTAAACCAAAAGAGATCTATTCATTATGTACAAGAAAAAAGTAGTATGTCGTATTACTTGGGGCAATGAGAGAGAGAGAGAGAGAGAGAGAGAGAGAGAGAAAGAGGGAAATTAAAAAATAGTGGGAGCACAAAAAAGAAAAAAATTACTCTTAATTATATGCTTTGTTTTTTTGCATGCGAGGGAGAATGTGTTAAAAAAAATGGGGGGACATAAAAAGGGAAAAGATTAGGGGAGATTTGGTGAAACATTTGGACAGGGTTGTAAATATTTCATGTTACTTGGGGCAAATCTAGAGAATGCGTGTAACGTATTGTGGCAAAACTATCAAAATGTCTAAAAATATATGTACATTTCTGTAGGAAATTTTAATCCAGCAGGGTCAAGTGACTCCCCCTGCCCATTAGTGTGCCCGCCCTTGAACACGAACCCTACACGGCGAAATTAAGGTTACCACTCCTCCATAGACACAAGCGCACGGTGGACTTATCTTTTCGTCCAAACCTGATTACAACACGAACAAAGCTCAACCTTACCTTTCAATCTTCTGCCCTATTCCCTTATACCTTGAATCTCGTACCTGATTGTGTACTACAATGAGAGTTATTTTTCTCTCTCTCACAGCTCACTTTTTTGTTCTCTCAGAAAATGTGTATGACCTAGAAACAAGACGATATATTTATAAGGCTAGGGCAGGGATCTCAGCAGAAATAAATCTGGATTTCTTGTGTAAATAAGAAACCCCAATCCTACCAGGATTCTACTTCTTATTTCACAAATTATAATTCATATATACCACTAAAGAATTATAATTGAACTCCCATCCTTATCTCAATTATATTTCGAGTTTTACGTTATTAAATACTTATTAATCTCCCCAAGTTAAGATTACAAATTCATGTTGATTAAATGTCGATTACTGACAATCTCCCACTAATCAAAATCTTATAAAACACCTTGAAACTTTCCAATTTACTTATTCGATGTGTCGGATGCAAATATCCACTTGTAGGGTTTGACATAACCGAAACTCATAAGCTTATTCAAGCGGGTATCAACAATCCCGAACAGGACGTGGATTATATTAATAACTAACATCCATATATTTCAAGCATGTAATGTCGTGACCCAACTCACATCCACTCTTTAAATTTAATTTTGGCTCTTTAATTTTGAAGAGTCAAAATTAAATTTAAAGAGTCGATGTGACAAAAAAGCGGATGGGTCCCTCCATACAGTGCAACTTTTTGAGGAAAAGAGGCCATAAATTACAAAACTTCCTCTTAATATGTCACTTCCACTCTTCATTTTAAAGAAAAGAGCATGTGTTGGAGTTGCTTACATGGTCGGAGAGGTTTTCATCTGTATAACCAATGAGTAATACTTACATTTTACATGATTTAGGGGTTTCAGGGGTTTTCCTTTGTATAATACATGGGTTCAAAGGATTTTTTTAGTGGTTTCACATGAGTACCAGAAATGTTAGGTGCGCACACACAAGTTACCCACAAATTTCTCAAACACACACACACAAGTGTGTGACCCCCACACACACTGACCTCCAGTGTGTGTGGGGGTGCTTGACCGACCAGGTGACTAAAAATAAGACGAATAAAGACGCGTCCCAAGCGTAGGACTCTCGACCAGTGTAGCACAATAATTCCGGAAGTACCGGAGTCGAACCACAGAGACGACTTAAGTGTTGACTCAAAAGTGTGAAATTGCAGTTTAACTGGCTCTTAGGTAGCCACCCCTTGATTTGATGAGATTTAATTAACTAAAATGCTAAGCTAAATTGACTGAATGCAAATTAAACAAGAGAGTACAGCTGAGGGAACCTAGCATCCACGCCTAATTTCACCGATATTTACTCGGGCCACAATTACCTTTTTACTGATTTTAGAAAACGAGAAAGACTTCCTAACAAATGCGCACCACCTGTCACCAGATTCCATGCGCATTTGAATTCCGGTAATGCCTGAGTTTGTTCGTTAGAAACGTTTCTAGTTCCCAAAATTGCTTGAAAATTGAGTTAATTCGGCCACGAGGTGAAACATAGATGAAGCTAGACGTGGGCGCCTTCGCCCCGCAGCCGCACTCTAAACGACTACTCACTCATAACTAGAACAACTACGGGAATCAAATTATACCTAGATCTAAACATGCTCAATGAATAGAATATGAAAACGAAGGCTAAAAATACCGTAGATTGCGAGAGAAGACTTAAACTTGATTATCCGTATGTAATACCAATCCACGAGTAGGAAATTTCGAAACAAAACTTGAATCCGGAAACGATGAATGTTGAAAAAGCTCTGAAAAACCGTAGCCGCAAAACTCTAAAGTGCAGAAAAAAATTACTAAAAGTTTCGAACCCTAATTAATGATAAGAAGAAGGTTTTTATAGTGGACATCCTTAAAATACATTGAAACGCCATCGTTTGGGCTGCGTAACCGCTCGGTATCGATACCTCTTAGAGGGGTATCGATACCGAAATGCTTGCGTTGACTCCTTGACTTGGCGTAAGACATTAGTATCGATACCCCTTAGAAGGGTATCGATACTAGACCTTCTGGATCCAAACTTGTCCCTTCATAACCAATTGGTATCGATACCTCTTAGAGGGGTATCGATACCGATCCCCTTCGGCCTAACATTTCAAAATCCATCTCCCAAGCCTCAATCTCCCGCGCTTCCACTTCAAGCCATGCACACACACACATGCCAAAAGCCAAAATACCTGGAAAACTTCACAGAATAACAAGAACGCCACTGTGCACGCATTAAACGGAAAATAATCATTAACACGCACGACTAACGCGCTGAACCACCCTACTTAGGCGCTCAAAAGCAAGCTTTCCACGAGCCTATCAGGGGGTCACACACTTGTGTGTGTGTTTGGGTAATTTGTGGGTAACTTTTGTGTGTATGTAATGTTGCTGCGTGAGTAAAGGCTTCTTGAAATAGAAAAAATTTACATGGTAGTTTCTGTAAAAATTTTGTCCAATGGGTTCAGATGACCCCACTGCGCCACTGCCAACGAATTGGCGTCGCCCCTGGCGAGTACATTTTCCGGAATGCACTTTCTAATTAAGGCTAAGTTCTCTAATGGATTTTATCAAAATTTTGATAAAATCAACCGCTTGATTTTATCCATTCGTGAAAACATTTAATAAAATCTGTAGATTTTTTAGATTTTTGAATGCAAAAATCCACAGATTTTATCAAATGTCTTCACGATTGAATAAAATCAAAGGGTTGATTTTATCAAATCTTGATAAAATCCATTGGAGAACTTAGCCTGCTATTCTCTCATGTGGCCGGCATAGTGCTGTTAGATTGGCATTTTGTTTTGTTGAAATTTTTTTCTATTTGCTAAGCTCTATAAAATAAACTTTTTCAATAAAATTTTTGAACTTGCGGTAAAACAATGCGTGGGCAGAAAAAAATTAAGAACACAAGAGGTGCCCACGTCTAGTTAATGATGGTTTTTGGGTGCCGGCTGGGTATCACGTAACAGTACCCAGTGCATATGTTAGTCTTTCAAAAGTGCTTTGGATGGTCCGAATTTTATATAGAGAGAGAGGAGAGAGGGAGGGAGAAATTTCGGACATCCAAAACACATTTGGACGGCCGAGATGCGCCCTTAGGTGTGCAACACCCTATTTGCACCCAAAATTTTCTCCTATTCCATATTCGCATAAACACCTAAATAACAGAACAAAAACAAAAACAAAAGCAAAAAAAGTGACCAACCGATGCTTGGCTAAAGCCTAAAAGGTCTACATATTGCGAACACTAGCATAAATTCAGAGTCGGCACATTTTTTTGTATTTGTGTCTGTAGAGAGAAGGAAATTTTTTGTTTAAAGGAGAAGGATAAGAGTATATATAAGCCGGTGACCAAAAAGTAAAAATAATTGGGGCTAGCAAAATTAGCAAACCTTCTGCAACCTGGTTTACAGCAATCCTAGACACCCCATTGGCCATAACCACCAGAAAATCAATTAAATTATTATCATACTTTACCATTCTTGGTTAATATTTTCTCCCAATTCTAGATCATATTTGATGTTCCTTACTGCATAAAAGAGAAAAATGTGTTACTTTGAGTAAAGTATTGATTCTCCTTCGAATTTTGCTCTTTTCTTCTTTCTTTTTTTTTTATTTCTTAAAGAAAGGAATTTGTTCCAGAAAATTCAAGTGCTTGCTTTGGTACGACGGAAATTCTTTTCTCAACACTGTAAAAATGGTGTCACCAATGATTTCAAAGCAAGCCTCAATTGCTGTTTATTCTTTCCTTTCACATCGTAGTAGTTTGGTGTCAACGACCATTCTTTAGGATGAACTATTCAACGAATTACATTGATGTTGCAAAAATTAACATTGAGTACATTTTGTGGAATGCACTTTCTAGCTAGATAAGCTATTCTATCATGTGGGCTTATTGCTGTTAGATTGACATTATTTTTTTTTTTGAAAAATATTTTCTATTTGCTAAGCTCTACTCCATAAAAATTAAATAAACGTTCCCGATAGCAACCATTTTTAAACTTGCGGTAAAACTAATTGTTGGCAGAACAAATTATCACAAGAGGTGCCCATATTCCCAGAGGCGGACTTAGGATATATGTCTAGCAAGCCTGAATCACGTGTATTTTCATATTCATAATAACATATATATTTTATAATTAATGTATATCGCTACTTGTGAGTTCCGAAGAAATGACGATGTTGTGTGTATGTGTGTGGCCATTGATTAATTTTATACACACAACCTAAAAAATGATTGGTAACTTGAAGTTTTAGGAATTTTTTTAGTTAACTTAAAAATTATAGTATAATATGCGAGGATACTTGGAGTTGTGCAGTGGCCTAAGTCCCCCCTTGCACACCTTGGGACTGCCCCTGGATGTCCCATTAATGATGGTTTCTAATCTTTTCCATATTCGTAGAAACACCTTAATAATAGAACAAAAACAAAACAAAACAAAACCAAAAAAGTGAACAGCCAATGCTTGGCTAGTAGGTCTACATATTGCGAACACTGTACATTTTTGTTTTTGTGTTGGTAGAGAAGGAAGTTTTCTATTTAAAGGAGAAGAATAAAAATATTTTGGCCACAAACACCAGAAAAAATCAATTAACGATTATCATACTTTACCGTTCTTAGTTCAATATCCTCTCCCATTTCTGGATTATGTTTCATGTTCCTTCCCGCATACATGAGAAAAATGCTAAGTGATGGAATGATTTTGCTTTTTCTATTCTCGAATGTGCTTCTTTGAGTAAAGTACTTATTCTCCCTCTAATTTTGCTCTTTTTTTCTTTCTTAAAGAAAGGATTTTGCTTTGGTGCGAAGGAAAGTCTTTTCTCAACAGTGTAAAAACGGACACGATCTGTCCCTCCCGTACACGATCCATCCACGTAATTCAAATCACATCAATTGGGGGGACTTGCGTGGTGGATTCTTTGTCCATCTAGCTAGGTGGTTTTGTGGTGACGGACGTGTTGGGAAACGAATCCCAAAATCCAGTAATAATGCGTATAGATTAGACAACAAAAATCAATTCAAACCCTACGAGGCGGAATTAGGGTTTACCTCTCATCCGTAGACACGGACACTGATTGACTTGTTTCTTTTAAAAACTTGAGAAACCTGATTACACAACAAACACTGTTCGACAGTACCTCACGATCTTATGCCATATTCCCTTATACCTCAATCACATAGCCGAGCGTGGACTTTCGCACTAGCTTACAGCTGCCTCTAGGGTTAGAGGTGCTACTTAAGCCACTCTTCTAATTTTTCTGAATGACTGTATAAGACTTAGAGAATATAATGATATACTTATAGGGCTAGAGCAGGAACTTGAAAAGAAATAAATCTGGGCTCCTTATGTAAATAAGAAACTTAATCCCACCCGGATTCTATTCTTATTTCACAAATTATAATTCCCACCACTAAAGAATTGTAAAGGCACTCCCGTCTTTATCTCAATTATATTTCAAGCTCCGCATTATTAGATACGTACTAATCTCCTCACGTTAAGATTATAGATACCCGTTGATTAAATTAAATTACTGACAATTATATTTAATCAACATCTTATAAACTACCTTGATACATACCACTTAACTTATTCGATACGTCAGATACAAATATCCACCTGCAGGGTTTGACATTAATTGAAACTTATATGGGAAAGCTTCTAAAACGGGATTCCCGTTTCCAGACCTCCATGATCCAAATATTTTTTTGACGATCCGAGCCGTCCAATGTGTTCAGAAGGTGTTTTCAAGGGTCTGTATTTTTTGCGAAAACTGCTTGGATCAAGCCCTTCCCGGTATTTTTTTTTTGAAGATTTCTCACGTGGACCCTTGAAAACACCTTCTGAACACATTGGACGGCTCGGATATTCCAAAAACAATTTGCAAAAAAAAAACACCAAAAAACCTCTAGTCCGGGAGTCCGGATTAGAAGTTTTCTGTATAAGCTTACTCAATGGGGTATCATCAATCCCGACCGGGACCGGATACCATCAATAATTAATATCCATATATATCATACATCTAATTAATGTCGTGACCCAACTGACCAAGGCTATTGACCCTAAAAAGTCTCACTTTATAATGAATCAAAGTCAATAAGATTAAATGCATATATGTATTAATTATAATTGGATTAAGAGTATAAACATTCATAATAACCATAAGGTTCTAATTGTCTTGTAATATCAGTATTAAGACAATTACCTTAAAGTGGTCCTCTCTAATACACACAAAGTGAGCACTACAACAAATATGACTTTTTATAGCATTATATATTTGATAGCATTCTTTTAGGAATGTTATAATAGATGAGCAATTATAGCATTCCATAGGAAGAAACACACAGAAGCACCAATTATAGCATTCTCACCAAGCAACAATAGCGTTTCTACTACAATTTTAGGCGCCAAGTGTTTAGCGCTCCAAACACTTCGTGAAAATCTGAAACCTGGCCTCTTCTCTCTCTCTCACTCTCACAGACAGAACCTCTCTCTCTCTCTCTCACAGACAGAACCCACCCACAGACCACCACCACCGATCGATTTCCTCCTCCTCCTCTCTCTCTCTCTCTCTCTCTCTCTCAACCTGCAGACATCAAAATGGAGATGCTCTCCCTCTTCGTCTCTCGAATTAACCAAACCTAGCGACAAAACCCTCCACCGATCGAGGTATGTATCTTTCTCTCTCACTCTCTATATATGTTTGTGTATTTCTACACATATTTGATCAAAACAATAGGGTTTTTTTTTGTTTTTTCACAGAAATTAGGGCTTGTACTTGTTTGATTGTTGATGATAAAAAAAAATTGGGGTTTCCTTTGTTTTTTCCACTGAAATTAGGGCTTGTAATTGTTTCTTTTTTTTTTTGTTTGGGTAAATTGAATGGCATAAAATCTTTATTTGAAGGGCATTTCTGTGGTGTCAAGCAGTGTTTGCGTGGTTGGTCATTTGGTTAGTAGCTCCTTGTCGTCTTTTTGTTTTATTTTTAGCTGTTGCATTTGATGGGTAGTAGTTTGGAATTTTTGTCCTTCTGCAAAAGTTAGTTTGGTAGCTTCAATATTCACTAGGTTTTTTTACTTGGGCCAAGTTTTGCCTTGTGTGTTCTGACATCCTGCAATTTTCGTTTGCAAGGAAAATGTAATTTCAATAGATTTGGCCGGTGGCTGGGAAAGAACTCAACAATGGGGAAGAATTTGAGACTTCTGGAGGATATGCATGTTCATCTTCTTGCTTCTCGTGGATCTAGTCTGGGAAGGTATATATTCTCCAGCTTATGTATAATATGTTTTGGTTTTTCTGTTGTGTAATTTAGAGCGTCTAACAAACAAGATCTTCTGCTGATAGTCAGCTTAAAAGCACCTGGCATTGGTTTAGGAATTTGTTCCACTGAAATTAGGGCTTGTTTGGGTAAAGACCTATATCATTAACTGCATATATACTATAAAACAATAGGTTTTCTTTTTTTTTTTTTTTGGGTAAATTGAATGGTCCATGTATGTTGAAGCAGCCATATGGAATGGAACTTGGGCTGGAGAAGTGGATTGGACTAAAGCTCCTTTCATAGGCCTATACCAAAATTTCACCGTTGATGGCCTCAAAACAAACAACACTCTTCAATGTGATCCCTTACCTGAACATTCCTACTTGAATATGAAGTAGTAAATCAAATCCCCATCGATAGTAGAAGGAATACACAAGGAGTTAGCTAAAGCACCAACAGCCCAAAACCTCATAGCAGCATCTCAAATCCAAACAACTCCTCATAGACGCAGCAACCCTTTCCATAAGCAGCTCCAAATCTCTTATAACATTCTATGGAATATAAGATCCTAGACTCCCACATTGTGAATTGATAGCTTTCCTTCTCACCTCACGATAGCAGCATCAGAGCCCATCCTTTGGAAGAATTCCCCATATAAGAGGCCAATTGCAGACATGACACTAAACCATCCAAGAGATCTCAAACACACACCAACATATCCCCAACCCAAACACATACCAACTGACCCCTACCCCAAATCCAATCAAAGCAGTAGCTTTAAAGAAGAAAATATCAAAAACCCATAGCCATAGCAGTAGACACCTGAACCTTCTTTTGAACCATGAAAACTGGTTACCAACCAAGAAGTCAACTATGCAGCAGAAACAATTCCAGAATCAACTTAATATTAACAACCTTCATTAGACAACAGCAATATGGAGAAATAAAGAAGCAGTCCTCATTTAGCAGAAGCCCTCATTTGACAGAGTTTATAGAGATTAGTCTCCAAGAGATTCCATAACAAGACACAACAGCCCAGCTAAGTTCCAACAAAATACCGTAAATGGCAGAATGAAGACATCAACATCAAAGGCAAGAATGTGAAATTTCCTAATACTGCCCATTTTCACCCGCTAAAAATTTGTCATGATGTGCCT
This sequence comes from Vaccinium myrtillus, assembly GCA_016920895.1. Classification (NCBI taxonomy): domain Eukaryota; kingdom Viridiplantae; phylum Streptophyta; class Magnoliopsida; order Ericales; family Ericaceae; genus Vaccinium; species Vaccinium myrtillus. The sequence continues at coordinate 25,547 of JADGMU010001281.1, read as the reverse complement.
AGGATTTTGGTTACCTAAATTATTGGACTAGTAATACTGTGTACTCACATCTCATTATCTCTTAACATAAGTACATTTTAAGATTGTAATCTGTAGAAGCCTATCCCACGTTCTAGGTAACAAAGGTGGATACTATAAATTGTTAGGCACATACAGTTTTCAGGTTTTGACTTTTTATTTACCCACTTCTATGTTATCTGATACTTTCATCTTTCGTATTATCATATTTATGTTGTTGACTCCTTGGATCGAGACAGCAAAACAAGAGTTTCAGATTATATATTCAAAGTGGTTTCTTTTTTTTCTTCTTTCAGGTCATTATAAAAGAAGGTCTGTATTGCTTCACAACGTAATCTTGGTGTTTGCAAACAAGCAGGACAAGTTATGTTACGCAAGTAGTTTCCTTGTTGTCTTTTGATTTCTATTAAGTGTTCATATTTAGGCATTGTTGTATTAAATTGATTAGTGACTCTACTTTGGCTAAATTGATTAGTGACTCTACTTTGGCTTGTATGAGCAATAGAAGACTGGGTGTTCTTTGTATACATCACTTCAAATGACACTGCATTGTTCTTTATTTGATGCTTATGTTTTTAATACTAGTCACTTAACTAATTTTTGCATTTGGTCTGATTACTAGTCACTACTAGTCACTTAACTAATTTTTGCATGTAACTAATTTTTGTCTCACTACTAGTCACTTAACTAATTATTGTCTCACTACTAGTCACTTAACTAATTTTTGCATTTGGTCTGATTACATATTGCGTGGCTCCAAAAAAAGAATATTTCCATCTATACCCCTAGCCTATTTTTTCTAGATGTTGCAGTAGTATGTGTTGTACATTTTTTTTCAACTGTCATCCTAATCCTTCAACATGCTCAAGAACCAAAAGCCGTCCAGGGACTAGACGGCTGGAGGAAGCTTGCTTATAGAAATAAGATAGGCTGGTCAAACAAAAACAACGTGCAATGGACTCTCTGCTCTGTCTCTAAGTAGTGCTATTCTGTCCTCCGCTCTGTCTCTAAGTAGTGCTAGTATTATCAATGACTAATTATAATTTGTAGTACTATATGTATCCTTTATAAAATGATTCGCCCATTCTCTAGCGTCATTTTTATGGCTTACTAGGCTAATCTTACCTCTTAGATTATATGCAGTTATAAATATAGGTCTTTGTGTTAAGTGGTTGACATGTTACATTATATGGGCTGGTATGATATCAGGAAACAAGCTCGGTGTTAATAGGACGATGGACAAAGATTGAGTGCATTTCGATAGGTAATATAAAGTAATACTTTAGCTATATATGGATGAAGTATTTGCACATTCTTAAAATATTTGATACATTTAGCTTGAACACTTGTAGATCCACTGACAATTATATGCACGCAGCATTGAACTTTGTGGAGATGGCCAATCGAAATACAGGAAACTTAGAAAAGCTATGCCCTTGCAAATGTTGTCGGATTTGCGACTCCGGCCCAATTGTATCAAATCAGTCCACGACTAGAATGATTTTGTGAAGGAAAAGACTAGTCAGAAATTTAAGGTATATACAACTTCGTATTGGTTTTAAAATCTTATTAGAAATCAAAGAATCTGTTATTGAAGAATGGATATGATATGAAATTATGATTGAATAGGAGAAAAGTGATGTTTTTAAGAAAATTATAAGGAAAAAGCTCCCGCATACTATGAGCCATAAGGGATATGCACGGTTGAGAAGTGAGCTGGTAATATCTACATTGATTTAGTTTCTTATATATACTTCCTATTAACAAGTAAAACCAAGTGTATTTCTAATCATGTATTTGTGATTGTAGAAAGCAAAAAGTCCAGATCCCTCTTCCATTACTCGGTGAAAGTTTGGACTAAGGGACATAAAAGAAGGAAGGGTGCCCCAATCAACACTGAAGTTGATCAAACAATTGTGAGAACAATCATATTTCCTTTATATTTTTTTTAATCTGTTGTGAATTTGTATTTTGGATTTTATTTGCTGCATCCTTGAATCTGTTGTGAATCTGTTGTGAACAATTGTGAGAACAATCATATTTTCCCATTTCATAGAAGGAATAGGAAAAGGTTGAATAGGATACACCAAAGTCATCTTCAACTAACCTGAAAGAAGATGTTCTTTCCAAAGTACTTGGTCCTGAGAGGCGTGGACGTCTGAGAACATATGGAAAGGGCGTCACGCTTTCTAAATTAGCTCTAATTCCGCAAGCTAATAGCCGCACAGCTCAATTGGAAGAAGGTCAAATCACGATGGAGACCCAATTGGCACAGATGCAAAATGTAATCAGTCAGTTACAGAAAAACCGGGCAAGGAGCTTGTTAGTTTTGTCAAGTCTAGTTATTTTGGACTAATGTTAGAGTAGTGAATATCTTTTTCTTGTTTCAGAATCATGCAACTAAGGAAGGACCAACTACGGAAGAACCAACTATGCCCATTGTTTCTCCTGCGGTGCATGTATTTTCTATTTAAGAGTCAATTTGGAAATATATATAAAGTTTTCTACTAAAGTGTGCCGAAATTGCATTGACCTTTGCTAATTTGTGCTGTATTGACTTGTTGGTACAGATTGTGAACCCCACTTGCAATGCCAAGTGCAGGCTGCTAGATTGGATGGGGACAGGAGAAGTTGTTGCTGAGGGCATTTTTCTTGAAGCGATCCAAATGCACTTGTTCATCATGTTCCGATCGGACCAAATGCAATGAGGGTTTGGGTGGATGTAGAAATAAAACGTGATCGAGTATATCTATGGAGGCCTACAAGTGATATGACCACAATCGCCGAAGCTCTGGGTAGTACAGTCGCATGGCCAGCCGACAAAGTTATTTTCGCCACTTCACCAGAGTAATATTCTTCCATTCCCTTTTTTATATGGAAAAGGAAATATTTGTCTAATTGCTAGATTTAATAGTTGAGATTTTTAAGAAAGTCACTTCTAATTGTAGATTCTGTTTTTTAATATGTGGACATCGAGTAATCTAGTCAAATTTGGTAATCTAGTGAAATTTCGCCAAGGACACTAGTAATCTAGTGACATTTGGTAATCTAGTGAAATTTCATAAAGGACTCTAGTAATGTAGTGAAATTTCACAAAGGACATCAATAATCTAGTGAAATTTGGTAAAATTTGGTAGTAATACTTAGTTGTTACCAATTTTAAGGACTTGGAGTGTGATGAATGTCTAAACCATCTGTGTTTGGGCTTTCCATTATCTCAGGTACCACCTTTTGGTGAAAAAACAAGAATGTTCAATGTCTAAACATTGAACATGGGTGCCCAAAGTTTTCGAAGCATATTTTGATCTTAAAATTTGTGAAATATAAGAGGACAATATTAGAGGAGTTATTTGGACATGTGTCCAGAATTGTTTAGAAACATACCACTAATGCAGTATACATATGCAGTATACTAAAAGTGAAATTACAAAATACTAAAAGTGAAATTACAAAATACACTGATTCAGCAACAATAGGTTGACTTCTTCCACCAACATACCACTAATGCAGTATACATATGCATAGGGAGGGAAACAATTTCACACTTATAATAGACAACCTATAGAGCAACAGATCGATGCCATATTCGACGCCAACATCGCACTTCATACCAGTTTCTTCTCCCGTAATAGCAAATTCTTGTAGTAATAATTGGGCTAATAACAGGGTTTGTAGTGTATCAATGCGCCAATTTCTTCAAGTGTTGGAATGTCTGCTGCTTAATCCACTGACGATCATAGGGAAGGTAAGCCTGAATTGAGTGGTCGTAACTGCAAAGCCAGAATGTATGAGATAGAGGCCTAAACAAGGTAGAGAATGCAAGCACCTAATTATGTAACATCACAAAAGATGACACCCTGATCAAGAGTGCAAGATTGTGCATTAGTTAGGTACCAAAGGCAGCAAAGAAATCATTTAGCATAGATGATTAGGTAGCAGACCCTTTTCCGTAATCTATCAGGTTCTCACGGTATCTAAGTCGCGAGATTAAAATGTTTGTGGTCACAAAGTAGACAGTTATTGTCTGTATTCAGTTGATTATATTCTTTTTTCCTCTTGTTTCCTATTTCTTTAGTTCCTTGTATAGGTGTATGTCTGTATTCAGTTGATTATATTCTTTTATGTGATTGAACACGTCACTTCTCTTGTTGTTTATTGAGAGAGACGTCCATATAAACTCATTAGACCAAGGACTCGTTGGCATTGAAATGACTTTGACAGTGTCATTTGGGGCATGGTATAATGCTAAAAAGTTAAAATAGCCGTGTTGTTGTAATTTTTCCTTTCGGTTCTATTTTGGCAAACTTGCTGTCAAATTTGGCAATAAAAATGACTTGCTAGATTTGGATAGCAAATTTGGCTACCTGGTGGATGGCGTTTTGCCAACTTTTTGGGTTAAATCTTGACGATGACTAGGAATTTGGCATGCCGGTAGACTTGCTCTATGCAAAGCAGCTACAACCCCTGCTATGTTATTTCATGCTAGGGAATTTTTGTTACTGGACGGGGAGTTGATTAGATACCCTTGTGGCATGCTTATCTGGATTTGATATAATTTGGCTGTAGATCAAAGCTGGTGTTAGGTACCTGTAATATTAGAGGAGTTATTTGAACAAAGCCGGTGTTAGGTACCTGTAATGCACCTAGCCATGATATCAAACTATGCACTCTCTAGTTCATTTAATATCCATGGTTTCTTGATTATTGAATTAGAATCCTGGTAATTTATTGTGTTATCTTCTAACTCTTTCTTACATTGTATGTAGGTCGATTGTTTGAAGAGAAGATGGATAATTTGTCACTTTTTGCTCAAGATGGATATTATGATTATCTTGCTAGTGTTGGTTTTGGAACTCGATTGAAGTTTTTGCATCAAAGTCACCACTTTTTGTATCAACATATATATGTAATTGGGCAACTTAGCTTTGAGATACTTGAATGTCTATTTTGACTTCACCAATGTTAGATGAAGATGGCTACTAGTTTGTATATATATGGAACAATGTGCTACAAGTTTGGCTCAATGATTGATTTTTGTTTTTGTTTACGACTATGCTATTCAAAATGAAAGGATTGGGATGGAATGAACAGTGTGATAGGATAATCAAATATAGCGATTATAATTGGGAAAAAAAATATTTCTAATATATAGCATTCTTTGACTGTTGCAAAACTTTCTTAAATGTAGCGTTCAATAAATGTTATAATAGGTCTCTCATTGATAACATTCAATTACTGCTATAAAATCTCTATAACTTATGGCACACAACGAATGTTATAAAAACTTTGTTAATTATAGCATGCAATGAACGTTATAAAAACTCGATGACTTATAGCATACATTGGACGCTATATAAACTCAATGAACGTTATAAAATCTCAGTGACTTATAGCATACGTAGAACGTTATAAGAACTCAATGAATTATAACATACAATAAACGTTATAAAAACTCAGTGACTTATAGCATGCAAAGAACGTTATAAAATATTCCGAATTTTAATAACAATGGTTGTGTTATCGTTCATAAGAACGTTATCTAAAGGATGTTATAGCGTTTTTCTCGAACGATATAAAGAGTATTTTTTGTTGTAGTGGAGAACAATGAGTTGGAACTAGAACCGTTCCCTGTAGACATATCTGCTAAAACATTGTACTACAATCCTACTGATGGTGCGTCATGTTGACACCGAATTTTGCCCACCCCTATTTATCAAAACAAATTAACGAATTCAACACTCGCAGGAAAGAGACGTTTCTCTACCTTCGGAGCAAAATTTTGAAAAGCAAACACCTCCACGATGTCCAGAGCACCTCGAAATCCAAGGGATACCTTCCTGGACGTTCCTGGATCAAAGGACTGTACGCGAACACGATCAAGTAGGGGTTGCATCGCCAACCCCTAGGCTTTTACAGAATAGGCACCTACCCCTAAGCCACCAATGGCAGTTTGCCACGTGGCAAGCACCTATTGTTTAGGCGCCTAGGGGGTTCCCAATTTCTACTAATCGAGGCCTCCGCCCCCCATTTTCACACACACACACACACCTCACAAACCTCTGAGTTCGGTCCTTCAAGGGCTGTAGCATTTCCCACATGCGAGCCAGAACTCAGAAATCACTAACTTAGGCGATAGCTTTGCCAAGTTTCTCCGAGAAAAACCTCAGTAGCTAGAGTTGCGCCGAAGCTTTGCCGAATTTCCTAGGAGGAATATTGGAATATATATACTACGCAGAAGCTCTGCCGATTTTTCTCCAAGAAGAATTACGGGTGGTCAGGGCTACGCGAAAGCTCTGCCAAATTTTCTCCAGAAGTTTCTTTTGTCATAATTGATCCTTCAACATCAGCCAGTCTTGTCGTTACTCTGTCCGGGTACCGGCTCAGACCACTAGTCATGCCGTTACTCTGTCCAAGTACCGACTCAAAATCATCTAGCCCAATTGTTACTCTCTTCGAGTGTCAAGTCAAAATCAACCATTTCCTGCCAAAGGCTATAGCCAATTTTTTCGGACGTTATTATCCAATATCTAGTGGAAGCTTTGTTCAATTCTCTACCCGACGTTCAAGTCAGGAGTCCGTAAGTAAATAAATTTTAAATACCGATAACTGCCTATTTACTGACATGAAGTAGAAATATTTCAGAACAGATGAAGGAGAGAGGACGATGGTTGATGTGGTGGTGGTGGGTGGCGGCGGCGACGACGGTGGATGTGGTGGTGGTGAGCAGTGGATGTTGTGTTGCATTAGGGTCGTGGTTAGGAAGGAGGAGGGAGAAGGGAGGAAAGGCTGAAAAGTGATGATTAAACAAGGGTATTTTCGGTTGTTCACTTAAAACGGGGGTTATACAGGATGGATTTGACATGGAGTGGGCTTGGATGGGAGGAAATGTACAGAAAGGGGCCGGCTTATAAGAAGCCCAACTTTTTTGGGGGCCTAGATTAATGTTGTTGGGTCTTCTTTATGGCTTTAAATTAGCCCTTTTTATTTTGAAACTTCATCACCTTAACTTAAGCCCATGCTTGAAAGTTCGAAACTTCATGAGTATAAGCTCAAGCTTAAAAGCTCGAGATTGATTTTCATATTTCATTACTGAAGCTGAACTTATCATAAACACAAAACTTCAAATGTGAGTCAAGCTTGAATAATAAGTCTCCAAAATATTTCAAGCTCAAAGCAAGCTAGAACAAATGTCATAAGAGGTAGCAGTAGACTTTGGGTCTCAGGTTTCCACGGGAAAATTGGGCTTTGTAACAGGCTTGCAGTGGAATACTGGGCTCTCTGCGTAACGGGCTGTAACTAGCCCATAATCTTATTTTGAAAGAATTGCGCGCAGTGGAGACGGATGGAAGTAAAGTTTTTGTTTTTTGGAATATTTTTATTTTTATTTTTTTCTTGGAATATTTTTTTTATTATTATTTTTTTTTTTTTTGGGAATTGGATGATAGTAAAGTTATCCATCTGATCAACGACGAATCCATCGTAAACCATGTTAATAGCATATTATCTGAGAAATGAAGCTAGGCATGCATTCAGACCAAATTACCGTCAGGCGGATTCGCTAGATTTAATGGTGATAGTGTAGGGGCCGTTTGGTAACGTTTTTGTTTTCTGTTTTTTGTTTATAAAAAATTGAAATCACAATCATGTTTATTTTTAAAGAAAACAAAAAATGAAAAACATGTATAGTAATATGTTTTTTTATAAATAGTTAAAAATGAAAACAACATAAAACATGTTTGGTTATATCATTTTTTATTTTTATTTTTTTATAATCTTTCTCATTCCATTAGGAAAACAAAATTCACCTAAAAACGAATTAACACCACCACCTAATTAGTCTTTAACTCATTAATAAGAATTTTATCATAGTCAACCTTCTACATACTCTCTCTCTCTCTCTCGTCAACATTAGTCTCTCTCTAAAATTGAAAAACACAAAAACAATCAGACGTTCAAAAAACTGTGCCTTCGTCTTCCTCAGCAATTTACCCCTCATCTTCAGAGGTGCCTTCGTCTTCCTCGACAATTTGCCCCTCCTCCCAGCTCTCACCTTGGGAGTTGAATGACGTGATAGACCCAACAATTTACAAAGGGAATGTTCAAAGGGAAGAGATGAGAAAAAAGAAAAAAAAATCTCGGTAATTTCCTCGAACACAACATATGCATCATTTCAGTCATGCATTCAAAAAATTCTTATTAATTTTTGTTTGAGGAAGGAAACGCAGTGAAGGAGGTCGAATTTCGTAATTTGGTGGATCATCATTTCAGTCATGCATTCAATTGGTTGGATTGATGTCAATGGGAAATGGGAAATGGGAAATGCTTCTTTCTGCACTGGAGAGTTCTCAAGTTGAGAGAGAGAGAGAGAGAGAGAGAGAGAGAGTACCAGAGGGATCATTAGAGCGGGGCAAAATGATGATCGGGATATAAAATGATGAGGATATCAAAATGTCGTTTTCTCAAAAGTGAATTCGTTTCTCAAAAAAAAAACAACATTTTAAAAGCATACTTTCTGGGACCCAAGTAGCACACCCTCTCTCACATGGGGTGTGGGGCAAATGTCTCATACGCATGTGGGGTGTGGTCACATTTGGGCCACACCCCACATGTGAGAGAGGGTGTGGCTAGGAGTGGCTCACATGTATCATTTTTCTTTTAAAAACAATGCAAAACACTTTTTCTATGTTTCTACAAATTTAAGAAATTTTTAAAACGTTTATAATAAACAAGAAACATAAATAAATTACTAAACACATTTTTGTTTTTAGTTTTAAAAAAAAAGTGAAAACATAAACAAAAAAACAGAAAACAAAAACGTTACCAAACGCCCTCGTAGTATTTTTTATTTCATGGCCAAATGAATTATTAGGCAGTTACAGAACGATGGTAATGAGAAAAATACTTGACCTCTCATCTCATAATTATGAAGCCATGGAATTGCTTAGTTGGAACACGCTAGTAACCTAGTAGTATTCTGTTGAAGCATCTGAACAATCATCTCCGTTGACAGATTTTTGATAAGCCATCAGCCGTGGAAGGAACGGCGGCGTCGTACATCTCAAAAGTGCCCAATTCACCCGATCAAAGAACGGGTGGCGCTTGATCGCCGTGGCTCCCATTGTGGCCCCCATCCGTTTCTTGGGATCCTTGATCAAAAGTCGCGTGATCAAGTCCTTGGCAGTTCCCGCCAAGGGTGGTTTCTTAGGAAATTCAAGTTCTCGAGCAACAATGTTTGCTAGGGTGTGCTCGTGGTTCGTACCCTTAAACGGCGTCGCACCGTACAAGAATTCAAAAATAAGTATCCCTAACGTCCACCAATCCACTCCACTCCCATGCCCCTCTCCCAGTATAATCTCCGGTGCTAGATACTCGTAGGTCCCGACAAACGACGTTGATCTCGCGTCAATCGGCTCAGCCACTATCTCAAGGGTACCACGAGGACATGGCGGTCTCCGGCGCTTGCGTTTTGGCCGGAAGCACGAGATACCTGGCACGATACAATTGGGTGGCATGCAATCTGAATTGGCCGATGAAGAATCGATGGAGCGATCGCTTGACAAGTGTGGGATTGGCTTGTTTTGATCAGAAACAATCTGTGGCTTGGATGTGGAACTTAGGGAGAGATCGAAATCGGTCAGCATTATGTGACCATCTGCTCTTAGGAGTATGTTTTCGGGCTTTAGATCGCGGTAGACTATCCCCAACATGTGGAGGTATTCTAGGGCAACCACCACTTCTGATGCATAGAACCTGCAAATAAAACCGATTCTATGTTAAAACTAGGGTTTAACACGCCAAATTGAAGAAGGAGAAGATAAAAAAAAAAAACCTTTTGTTGTTGCACACTTAAATGCCTAGTTGCTCTTCGTCATCCATAATTCTCTCTCACAAAAATTACCTAATATATGGTTTTAAATGTTGGCCGTTACGTAACGGTTTTGGCCACTCCAATATCATTACACCTCGGTATACCGGTGAGAGGTTAAAATCATGCGTATCGGCCGGTTCCCATTATGTATCGGTCTATATCCGATTCACGAACCGGTTCACGACCGTCCGATAGGCCCGATACTCAACTGTTACGGGTTATTTAAACAATTTAAAATTATTTTTGATAAAATAATGGTTTTAAAAAATTCACGACCGTTACAGCCGATACTTGACTGCTACAGGTTATTTAAGCAATTTAAAATTATTTTTGATAAAATAATGGTTTTCAAAAATTCACGACCCTCTACACCCGATTCCCGTTACGTATCATGAAACCGTTATTTAAAACCTTGCCACTAATAAAAAAAAATCAGCAAAAAGTTCACAAATTTCCCCACCCAATTGATGCTCCTGTAACAACAATAGACTCTAGGCCTCCTTTGGGTAATAATCCAGATTATGGATTATTGGATTATTCGTTTGTCTTTATTCAATTTTTTTTTGCATTTGTTAGTTTTGCATCAAGATTTTGTGGTTTTTGGATTCCTCTCGACAAGACGAATCTAACAAGTATAAAATTATGGTCAAAACTCAAAAAAAAATTAATAAAGCCAAAATAGGTGGATTATTGGGCCATGCAAAAAAATTTTGAATAAGGACAAACGAATAATCCAATAATCTGGATTATTACCCAAAGGAGGCCCTAGTTTTCTATCAAACTAAGGGGGTGTTCCACTAACAAAAAACTGTTTTCTCCAAACACCGAGACCGGTCATTCTCTCACAATACATCACATAAAAAACCGTGAAAACCCAGTTTTTTCAAAGAACCAACTTAATTAGTGGAACACCCCCTAAAAGGTAAGCCAACGGGTTTGTGGTGGTTATCGGGGTGGTGGTGGTTATGGCGCTGAGGTTGGAGAGTTGGCATTTATAGATGCCGGTGGTGGGTACACGGAGAAGTTTGCAATGGTGTTTCGGATGGGTTATGGTAACCAATTTGAGGGTTTCTTTTTCTTTTTCTTTTTCTTGATAATAAACAGTAAAAATGTGACAAAATAATTTTAAATCGAGCATCAGGTAATACAACTTTAGCTCCTTCACACATTCTGTTAGACACATCGGCGAAATCCGTTAGTTAATTAACGGCAAAGACAACATTGAACTATGGTTTTTGAAATAAGGACGAAATTGACACATACAAATTTATAGGGACGATATTGAACACAACGTATTTTGTAAGGATTAAAAAAGTAGACAAACCAGAAAATATTCAATAACTATAATTAACGAATATCTACTTAAACTATTTTTTAATCATTTCAGATACATTTCTGGTATAGGTAAATGAAAAACCAAAGCCACTAGGATGAAAATGAGAGAGAAATTCCCCTAAATCAGTTGAAATTCCAATTTCAAAAGTTGAACAGAGGATTGCCACCTATCCTATTATCGTCTTCCCTAGATCAACGGCAATAGATAACGCACGTGAGCCAAAAAAAATCAAATCTCAATAGCTATTCTACTGTACCAAACTACTCGAATTTAAGTTTCCGTTGCACCAAAAAAAAAAAAAAAACTACTCGAATTCAACTCACGTAGCGTTAATACTTTGTTCAAAATTAATTTGCCACCAAAATAAATTATGTGTAAAGACATTTTAAATTTTATTAAAAATTATCGAATATGGGTCAATAGATTTATCATAAACGTATCCATCATCCATTCAAACAGTACTATTCATTTTGATTACAACAGTGTGTAACAGAGACAACTCCTTTTTGAAACAATATTTTGGAGAACAGGATGACAATTACTTAGGGGTGAAAAAAAAAACGACGGGACCCGAACTGACCGAAAAACCGAAAAATTCGGTTCGGTGTTCGGTCGGTCCAGCCTGGAAAACCGAACCGAAAAAACCGAAAAACATCTCGGTTCGGTTTCGGTTTCCCGCGGAATTTTTGTCAGACCGAACCGAACCGAACTGAAATACCCTAAAATCATCCCGATTTGGACCGAATTACCCCGAAACCATCCCTATTTGGACCGAAAACCACCCCTATCTCGGTTTCCTAAAATTGACCCCGCAAAAAATAACAAATCACAACCGTCCATCTCAATTTTAACGCCGGACCGAAAAAAACCGAAAAACCGAACCACCCCGAACCGATCGGTCCATTGCTTTTTTCGGTCGGGATCAGTTCCCAGCAAAATCACCCCGAAAACCGAACCGACCCGACCGATTTTCACCCCTACAATTACCTCCCTTCATGACTATCGTAAAAATCCCTTACAAAAACTGGTCACTTTTAAATTTAAGAAAAAACAATATGGTACTTTTGTACAATAATTTTTAAATAAATTTAAGATCTTTAATTTAGCGTGAGTATTTCAAAAAAAAAATGCACAAAAGTGTTATATTCTTCATTTGAAAAGCTACACTGTTTTTCACTAACAGTTAAAGTGAATTTAGCATAAATTAATTCGAAAATTCAGAACAATAAGGAGAGAGAGGCCGTACCGGACGACGGCTTCATCAAACCTTTTCTCCGGCTGCCGTTCCCGGAGAACGTGGAGGTCACCACCGGGGCAAAACTCAGTCAACAAACAACACCACCTGGGCGAGTCCAACGTGGCATAGAGCGTGGGCAAAAACGGATGGTCCAACAACTCCAGTATTCCCCTCTCCGTCTTCGCCCTCCTCTCTTTATCCCTCCCCTCCAGCTCTTTCTTATCCATCACTTTCGCCGCGAACACGCACCCCTCCGCGCACTTTAGCTCCACCAGGTACACGCTCCCGATGTCCCCGCTCCCGAGCCGGCGGATTATCCTCAATCCGCCGAGGCTCAGGTCGGCGGACCGGGCGCGGCGTATGGCGTCCCAACACGGGTCGCCGAGTTTCATGTGGGGCTTGGAGGATGATCGTGTGAGGCTGGCAGTGGCGGCCCAGTTTGCTGTTTCAGAGCCGACGCTCGCGGTGGTGATGGTGGACTCGAAGCTCAGGGCGTTGAGGACGTCGGCTACGTCGTCTACGGACGGTTGCATGGCGGCGGTGGGGTATTTGGAGAGGGAATAGTTGAGTTTTTTTCTTGGAGAGAGAGAGAGAGTGAGGGGGGAGGGGTTTTGTAAGGGAATGCGGTTGGGCCAGCAAATGGAGGAGGGGTTTGTCGCCGGCAGATATGTGGTCCCACGGCCCAACTAATCTTACTGGATAATCCTATGCAAGATTTTAAATAACAATTTCGTTATAGGTGTAACAGTTTCAACGGTATCGAACGTTACGTAACGAAAATCGGGTGTTTAAGTCAAGAATTTTTAGAAAAAATTGTTCGACAAAAAATAATTGTAAATTTGTTAAATAACCCATACAGTTAAGTCTCAGTCGTAATGACCATGAATTGGTCCGTGAATCCTATATAAACTAATACATAACGGGAACCGGCCAATGCGAATGCATTTTCCCTCTCGCCGGTATACCAGATTGTAACAGTATCAGAGACCACAAAATAAATCATTATGTAACAGCCAATATTAATACCTTATCTAACGGCCGCCATTTAAAATCATGATTCTATGGGAAACGATTCCCTTCTCCGGTTTGAATTTAGATAGAAGGGAGCAGTCCGTGCAATCCTACTTGTCCAAAAATATTTCTAACGAATTAGGTTTGTCGAAAAATTTCATCCCAATATGACCTATCTAATAAGTTATGGACCATTCGTTGTCGGAATTGACGGTCGAAATAAGATTGTTTCATGCAATTATTAAAATTTGAATCCTAATTGTTATTCCTGGCTTTGAAATATACTGCAAAAAAAATCGAGGCGTTACTTATTTAATCCGAGGATCACTATCAAATCTCAATGATCGACTTGGAATCGAATATATAAGATTGTATGATGTCCGAACTATAGGTGGTGTGTGTGGATAGGGGTCTTATTAAAATAAATCAACAATCATAAAACTATACAAGTCAACTCCGAGGGATAACTTGGCAAGTTAAAGACCTCGTTCATTCTTGATAAAATGAAAATCCCCAGTGATCTCTCAAATAAATTGGGAACACTTCAAATAGGTCCCCAAATTATGAATTGCCGATCACACTGGTCCCCATGCTTTGATCATCTGTATCGTGTTCTTGTGGTTAGCCTTTTGTAAAATGACCTGACGAGTAGACGCCAAAACCACCATGTAGCTGCAAGCCTCCATTCTCTCCAACCTGTTTCTGCAATAATTTACAGCACATTTGATAAGTAAGATAAGCATTTTTCACAAATAATGGGACATCCTCCCGACATTCACGGAAGACAAGTTGATTACGACTACACCAAATAGCCGATAGAATAGAAATAGACTCCAAAATAGCATAATTATCAAGAGCCCTTTCCAACCATCCTACAAACCACTCATGAAAACTAATTGTAGCTCATTTATAGAAAGGAAATGCATTGGCTCAATGGCAAGTCAGTGTCTTTCTTTAGTACTTGGTCTTCCATGTACTTCTTTTTCTTTTAGGGGTCTTGATTGATTAGAATGGAATAGAGAGAAAAATATACTATATATTTTTGCTATTCGTGAATTGAAACAGAAATTGTTAAGAATCCTAGAAATGGTAGTCCTGAATTAATTATCCTGATATTTATTTCATCCCTAATTCTAACCATTCCCAAATTTGATTCCCATGGGATTACTTATATGATACAGAACATATTTTTTGTTCAAAAAAACCTTTGAAAAAAGTTTTTTGAGAAAAGAGAGTTTTAAAATTTGTTATTTGAATAAAAATACTTGTTTTTGAAAAATAATTTGGGAAATAAAATCTTTTTTTGAAAAATAAAGTTTTGAAAACAGCTATTTTCAAAAATATAAATTTTGAAAATAATTCCTTTGAAAAATCAAAGTTTTAAAACACATTTTTTTTTAAATAATTTTTTTTAATTTTGAAAAACCTTTTTAGAGAAATAGTTATAAGAAAATAAATATTTTTTTAAAAAAAATTAAAAACCTTTTTATAGAAAAATTTGAAAACAATAAATACTTTTATACCTTTTTAAAAAAATCAGAATTTTAAAAATATATCTTCAAAACTTAAATTTTTAAAAACATTTCTTGAAAACTCAATTTTCTAAGAATGGGATGGGGGAAGACGTGTCCCAATTAGAGTATTCTCGGAAAATTGAGAATCTACTAAACTTGATGAGCTATACAAGTCTGACACAACTTAGTTAGTTAGCAGACTGAGAAGATACACAAGTAGTCTAGGACATGATCACTAGAAGGTGATAGTCATGGTAGTATGCTACTTTAGGTATATTCGTGATTTGAGACCGCACTATACCAGATATCCACCAGTACTAAAGAGGTACAGTGATGCTAACTGGATATCAGATTGAAATTCACGAGTGGATATGTCTTTACTCTTGGTTAAGGATGACCATTTCGTTTGACCCATCCGAATCCGATCCCCGCAACGAACGGATTGGTAATTTAGAGATCTGTTTGGGGATTGGATATATACGATATGGAGATTTTCTTGAAATTTTTCAGGGATAGGGTAGGAGGTGGAGACAAGCATATCCCCACTCTGAATCTACTCCCCTATCCATCCCCGCCCCGCCCTCGAATCCCCAAAACTTAGAGAACTATGGGATTATGTTGTGATCGTTCTTATTTTGAACTATGTAACTAGGTGTAGAGTTGCATAATTTTTGTTGGTATGAAGGACTCTCGGGTCAAATTATGGTTAGTCTGTTACTTCATGTTTGTCTTAGTTATACATAAGTTTCTATTTTCTAGCCATTTTATTTCTGCAATGGTGTTGAGCAGGTTTTGGTTCATTATCCAATTGGAATAGAGTATGGACATCTAGTTGCACGTTTGTTTTTTACAGCGGTAATTCGTATTCTGTTTGATCCAATAGTAAAAATTAAGGAATAGCATTAATCACTTTTTAAAAATGTTTGGATCCCCAAATCCTCCTGGGGAACCCTGTGCCCCATTTGGAGCAGGTATGGAGGATGAAAACAAAGCCCCGTTGGGGATCGGGGCGAGGTGGGGATGGGGATGGGGTACGGAGAACGCGACGGAGATAGTACTATCCGGCTTGATCCTCCTACGCGCCCATCCCTACCCTTAGTGGTGCAGCAGTTTGTCGGAAATCTTCCAAACGAACGAGTATAACACGCTCTACAATGGAATTAAAGTTGAAGAGGCAGAATAGCTAGAACATTTCATAGAAAATATTCACTACAACAAAATCGTGCCATGGCTCAGATATAAATAGTCCCTAAGGACTATTTATATCCGAGTTCTCAAAATAATCTCTGAACTCATCTTTAGTCGCGCACTTTTTAATCCCAAGACGTGTATCCTCCCAATCTTTTAGGCATATGAGACAATCCAAAATGACCACAGCTAGTCTGCTTCTCCTCTAATCCAACACTCCATTACCTGCACCCCCAGGTCACTCCTGACCTGGTGGTACCGGTAGCGCTCAGTACTGTTGATGGATTCTCCAGTGGGGTCGAATGCATCAAGGCCTAAAGTGAGGTTAGCCATTTTAGTGGGGCTTGGAGAAGTTTTGAGAGGAGAGGTTTAGTCAGAGGGAAGAAACACCACCAAAGTGTCTAGAGAGGCTGGAAGGAGTAGTTTTCCGTCCCCAGCAAAGTCGCCAAATGTGGGAGTGCTTTCGTCGGAGTAATCTCTTTGAACCTTCTGGAGTGGAGTGGAAGGTGGTAAAGGGACTGAACTGTGGCTGAACCCTAGCTGCTTGACTAAGAAGATGACCTGCACACGTGAAAAACCACGTTAGTGCCTAGCCCGGACGGTGGTGGTCCGGGAAGGCACTCCGATGGTTAAGTAAGTAACCGGAGAAGAAGGTGTAGCTAGGTCATTTTATGAGGACTTGTTTAACACATCATGCATGAGACCCACCGCACATGCCCCATCCACTCCATTTATTTACATTTGGAAAAGCAAATGTCAAAGGAAGAAAAATTGACTTAAAAATTGACCCACGTAATTGAACCACTCAAAGAGAGAAGTGGAGACCACCGGGGATGGTGGCCCAGTGGTGGAGGCATTCACCTTCCGCAGCTTTGTTTCGACTCCTGAAAGAGTTAAAGAAATGTTTCGGGCTCTGCTGGGGGGTGTGATGCACTCCACTGATGCCCTGGTGGTGGATCCCTTCCTATGGGTTAGGTTAAATCTAGTCGTCAACCGGTAACCCCGGGGCCAAGGCCTCAAGGTGTAGTGAAGTCCCCACAAGAGCACCCTTTTTTTCTAGTTCAAAAAAAAAAAAAAGAAGTGGAGTTAAGAGAGTATTGAATGAGGAAAGAGGAACACCCTGTGTTAATTGGGGCTAGGTATTTATAGGCAGAGGGGGCGTACCACACACACGCTCGGTGCCCCTCACGCGCCTGTCATTTGACCAGGAATGACGGCTGATGTGACCTCAATCTCTGTTGCAGACGCCACGCTTCGGCTGAAATCATGGCACATGGATCTGAACGGTCAACTCACCTTGAGACATTCCCCATCACCCACGTGCTTGTGCAGGTCGCGGTGGTAGGGTAGGTGACTGCCGCATTTAATGATCCTCCAACATTTTCGTCCATGTTGAACAGAAAGTTTCTAGCTCCGGCGTTACTGGGGCCGACGGCATTGGTTGCTCCAGTGACTGTCCCATCTCTGTTAATAGTGGGAGAGAGAGAGTGAACCCCAGGTCACTCCTAACCTGGTGGTACCAGTAGCGATCAGCACTGTTGATGGATTCTCCGGTGGGGTCGAATGCATCAACGCCTAGAGTGAGGTTAGCCATTTTAGTGGGGCTTGGAGATGTTTTGAGAGGAGAGGTTTAGTGAGAGAGAAGAAACACCACCAAAGTGTCTAAAGAGGCTGGGAGGAGTAGTTTTTCGTCCCCAGCGGAGTCGTCAATTGTGGGAGTGCTTTCGCCGAAGTAACCTCTTTGAACCTTTCGGAGTGGAGTGGAAGGTGGTGAAGGGACTGAATTGTGGCTGAACCCTAGCTGTTTGACTAAGAAGGTGACCTGCACACGTGAACTACCACGTTAGTGCCTAGCCTAGACGGTGGTGGTCCGGGAAGGCACTCCGATGGTTAAGTAATCAATCGAAGAAGAAGGTATAGCTCGATCATTTGATGAGGACTAGTTTAACACATCATGCATAAGACCCACCGCACATGCCCTATCAACTCCATTTACTTACATTTGGAAGAGCAAATGTCAAAGGAAGAAAAATTGACATAAAAATTAACCCACGTAATTGACCCACTTAAAGAGAGAAGTGGAGTTAAGAGAGTATTGAATGAGGAGAGAGGAATACCCTGCATGGTAGTTGGGGCAGGGTATTTATAGGTAGAGGGGGTGTCCCTCACACGAGGTGGGTGCCCCTCACGCGCCTGTCACTCGTACCAGGAATGACGGCTGATGTGACCTCAATCTCTACTGCAGACGTCGCGCTTCGGCTGACATCATGGCATATGGGTCTGAAGGGTCAACTCACCTCGAGACATTCCCCATCACCCACGTGCTTGCGCAGGCGGCAATGGCAGGGTAGGTGACTGTCGCATTTAATGATCCATCAACATTTACGTCCATGTTGAACAGAACGTTGCTGGCTCCGGCGTTGCTGGGGCCGGCGGCATTGGTTGCTATAGTGAACGTCTCATCTCTGTTAGCAGTGGGAGAGAGAGTGAACACAAGGTCACTCCTAACCTGGTGGTACCGGTAGCGATCAGCACTTTTGATGTATTCTCCGGTGGGGTCGAATGAATCAAGGACTAGAGTGATGTTAGCCATTTTAGTGGGGTTTGGTGAAGTTTTTGGAGGAGACGTTTAGTGAGAGGCAAGAAACACAACCAAAGTGTCTAGAGAAGCTTGGAGGAGTAGTTTTTCGTCCCCTGCGGAGTCGCCAATTGTGGGAGTGCTTTCGCCGAAGTAACCTCTATGAACCTTCTAGAGTGGAGTGGAAGGTGGTGAAGGGACTGAACTGCGGCTGAACTCTAGCTGCTTGATTAAGAAGGTGACCTGCACATGTGAACAACCACGTTAGTGCCTAGCCCGGACGGAGTTGGTCCGGGAAGGCAATCCAATGGTTAAGTAAACAATCGGAGAAGAAGGTGTAGCTAGGTCATTTAAAGAGGACTTGTTTGACACATCATTCATGGGACCCACCGCACATGCCCCATCCACTCCATTGAATTACATTTGGAAGAGCAAATATCAAAACAAGAAAAATTGACATAAAAATTGACCTACTTAAAGAGAGAAGTGGAGTTAAGAGAGTAATTAATGAGGAAACTGGAATACCCTGTGTGGTGGTTGGGGCTGGGTATTTATAGGCAGAGGGGGCGTGCCTCACACGCGCTTGGTGCCCCTCACGCGCATGTCATTTGTTCCAGGAATGACGGCTAATGTGACCTCAATCTCTATTGTAGACGCCACGCTTCGCTTGAAGTCATGGCACATGGATCTGAAGGGTCAACTCACCTCGAGACATTCCCCATCACCCACGTGCTTGTGCAGGTGGCGGTGGCAGTGTAGGTGACTGCCACATTTAATGATCCACCAACATTTCCGTCCATGTTGAACAGAAAGTTTCTAGCTCCGGCGTTACTAGGGCCGACGGCATTGGTTGCTACAGTGACTGTCCCATCTCTGTTAATAGTGGGAGAGAGAGTGAACCCCAGGTCACTCCTAACCTGGTGGTACCAGTAGCGATCAGCATTGTTGATGGATTCTCCGGTGGCGTCGAATGCATTAAGGCCTAGACTGAGGTTAGCCATTTTAGTAGGGTTTGGGGAAGAAACACCACCAAAGTGTCTAGTGAGGCAGGGAGGAGTAGTTTTTCATCCCCACCGAAGCCGCCAATTGTTGAGTGCTTTCGCCGGAGTAACCTCTTTGAACCTTCTAGAGTGGAGTGGAAGGTGGTGAAGGGACTAAACTGCGGCTGAACCCTAGCTGCTTGACTAAGAAGGTGACCTACACACATGAACAACCATGCAAGTGCCTAGCCCGGACGGTGGTGGTCCGGGAAGGCACTCCGATTGTTAAGTAAGCATTCGGAGAAGAACGAATAGCTAGGTCATTTGATGAGGACTTGTTTAACACATCATGCATGGGACCGACCGTACATACCCTATCCACTCCATTTATTTACATTTGGAAAAACA
The DNA here is from genome assembly GCA_016920895.1 of Vaccinium myrtillus. Lineage (NCBI taxonomy): Eukaryota > Viridiplantae > Streptophyta > Magnoliopsida > Ericales > Ericaceae > Vaccinium > Vaccinium myrtillus. The sequence goes on along the minus strand of JADGMU010001281.1, from coordinate 5,409 downwards.
AATGTCAAAGGTAGAAAAATTAACATAAAAATTGACCCACTTAAAGAGAGAAGTGGAGTTAATAGGGTGTTGAATGAGGAGAAAATAATACCATGTGTGGTAGTTGGGGTTGGGTATTTATAGGCAGAGGGGGAGTCCCTCACACGAGGTCGGTGCCCCACACGCGCTTGTCATTCATACCAGGAATGACAACTGATGTGACCTCAATCTCTACTGTAGATGCCGCGCTTCGGCTGACGTCATGGCACATGGGTCTGAAGGGTCAACTCACCTCGAGACATTCCCCATCACGCACATGCTTGCGTAGGAGGCGGTGGTAGGGTAGGTGACAGCCGCATTTAATGATCCGTCAACATTTTCGTCTATGTTTAATAGAACGTTGCTAGCTCTGTCGTTGCTGGGGCCGACAGCATTGGTTGCTACATTGACCGTCCCATCTCTATTAACAGTGAGAGAGAGATTGAGCCCCAAGTCACTCCTAACCTGGTGGTACCAGTAATGATCAGCACTGTTGATGTATTCTCCGGTGGGGTCAAATGCAACAAGGCCTAGAGTGAGGTTAGCCATTTTAGTGGGGTTTGGAGAAGTTTTGAGAGGGGAGGTTTAGTGGGAGGGAAGAAACACCACCAAAATGTCTAGAGAGGCTGGGAGGAGTAGTTTTTTCCGTCCCTAGCGGTGTCGTCAATTATGGGAGTGGTGAAGGGATTGAACTGCGGCTGAATCCTAACTGTTTGACTAAGAAGGTGACCTGCACAAGTGAACAACCACGTTAGTGACTAGCCCGGACAGTGGTGGTCCGGGAAGGCACTCCGATGGTTAAGTAAGCAACTGGAGAAGAAGGTGTAGCTAGATCATGTAAAGAGGACTTGTTTAACACATCATGCATAGGACCCACCGCACATGCCCCATCCACTCTATTTATTTACGTTTGGAAGGGCAAATATGAAAGCAAGAAAAAATGACATAAAAATTGACCTACTTAAAGAGAGAAGTGGAGTTAAGAGAGTATTGAATGAGGAAACCAGAATACCTTGTGTGGTAGTTGGGGCTGGGTATTTATAGGCAGAGGGGGCGTGCCTCATATGCACTCTGTGCCCCTCACGCGCCTGTCATTCTTACCAGGAATGACGACTGATGTGACCTCAATCTCTGTTGTAGACGCCGCGCTTCAGCTAATGTCATGGCGCATGGGTCTAAAGGGTCAACTCACCTTGAGACATTCCCCATCACCCACGTGCTTACGCAGGCGGCGGTGGCAGGGTAGGTGATTGCCGCATTTAATGATCCATCAACAATTTTGTCCATGTTGAAAAGAACATAGTTAACTCCGACGTTGCTGGGGTCGGGGCATTGGTTGTTACATTGACCTTCCCATCTCTGTTAACAGTGGGAGAGAGAGTGAGCCCAGGTCACTCCTAACCTGGTGGTACCGGTAGCGATCAGCACTGGTGATGTATTCTCCGGTGGGGTCCAATGCATCAAGGTCTAGAGTGAGGTTAGCCATTTTAGTGAAGTTTGGAGAAGTTTTAGAGGAGAGGTTTAGTGAGAGGGAAGAAACACCAACAATGTGTCTAGATAGGTTGGGAGGATTAGTTTTTCATCCCCAGTAGAGTCGCCAATTGTGGGAGTGCTTTCACCGGAGTAACCTCTTTGAACCTTCTGGAGTGGAGTGGAGTGGAAGGTGGTGAAGGGACTAAACCGCGGTAGAACCTTAGCTGCTTGACTAAGAAGGTGACCTACACACGTGAACAACCACGTTAGTGCCTAGCCCGGACGGTGGTGGTTCGGGAAGGCACTTCGATGGTTAAGTAAGCAACCGGAGAAGAAGGTGTAGCTAGGTCATTTGATGAGGACTTGTTTAACACATCATGCATGGAACCCACCGCACATGCCTCATCCCCTCCATTTATTTACATTTGGTAGAGCAAATGTCGAAGGAAGTAAAATTGACCCTCGTAATTGACCCACTTAAAAAGAGAAGTGGAGTTAAGAGAGTCTTGAATGAAGAGAGAGGAATACCCTGTGTGGTAGTTGGGTTTGGGTATTAATAGGCAGAGGGGGAGTGCCACACACGAGGTCGGTGCCCTTCACGCGTCTGTCATTCGTACCAGGAATGACGGCTCATGTGACCTCAATCTCTACTGCAGACGCTGCGCTTCGGCTGATGTCATGGCACCTGGGTCTGAAGTGTCAACTCACCTCGAGACATTCCCCATCACCCACATACTTGCGCAGGCGGTGGTGGCAGGGTAGGTGACTACCGCATTTAATTATTCATCAACATTTTCGTCCATGTTGAACAGAACGTTTCTAGCTCCGGCGTTGCTAGGGTCGGCTGCATTGGTTGCTACAGTGATCGTCCCATCTCTGTTAACAGCGGGATAGAGAGTGAGCCCTAGGTCACTCCTGACTTGGTGGTACCGGTAGCGATCAGCACTGTTGATGTATTCTCCGGTGGGGTCGAATGCATCAAGGCCTAGAGTGAGGTTAGCCATTTTAGTGGGGTTTGGAGATGTTTTGAGAGCAGAGGTTTATTGAGAGGGAAGAAACACCACCAAAGTGTCTAGAGAGGTTGAGAGGAGTAGTTTTCCGTCTCAAGCAGAGTCGCTAATTGTGGGAGTGCTTTCGTCGGAGTAACCTCTTTGAACCTTCTAGAGTGGAGTGGAAGGTGGTGAAGGGACTGAACTGCGGCTGAACCCTAGCTGCTTGACTAAGAAGGTGACCTACACACGTGAACAACCACGTTAGTGCCTAGCCTGGATGGTGGCGGTCCGGGAAGGCACTCCGATGGTTAAGTAAGCAACCGGAGAACAAGGTGTAGCTAGGTCATTTGATAAGGACTTGTTTAACACATCATACATGGAACCCACCGCACATGCCCCATCCATTCCATTTATTTACATTTGGAAGAGCAAATGTCAAAGGAAAAAAAATTGACATAAAAATTGACCTACGTAACTTTCCCCCTTAAAGAGATAAGTGGAGTTAAGAGAGAATTGAATGGGGACAAACCCTGCGTGGTAGTTAAGGCTGGGTATTTATAGGCCGAGGGGGCGTGCCTCACACTCATTCGGTGCCCCTCACGCACCTGTTATTCGTACCAGGAATGACGACTGATGTGACCTCAATCTCTGCTGTAGACGCCGCACTTCTGCTGACGTCATGGCACATGGATCTGAAGGGTCAAATCTCCTCGAGACATTCCCCATCACCCACGTGCTTGCGCAGGCGCGGTGGCAGGGTAGGTGATTGCCGCATTTAATGATCCATCATGACCCGCCTAGCGTGCCTCACACACCACCGCCAAACTAGAGAGATCTCCGAGCCCCCACCAATCCGCCGTCAAATGACTCGAGTCATGGGGCACTCGGCAGTTCGGGAAGTCAGACTGCCGAGCGTCGAAGCCTATGAGGGCAATCGGAGAGCTTGGCCGAGAGCAACGTTGAATGGCACTTCTGTGCTCTGTGTACTTCACTTAATAAGGATTAGATATGAAAAGTTCAAGGGCAAATTACACGGATCTCCCCTGAGGTTTCTGAATTTACATGGACCTCCCTTGTCAGTGACAGAGAGTGGATGGCGTTAACTGGGATAGCGAAAATACTAATATACCCTTGTAGTGAAGACTACTATAATAGACCTAATGCCTTTACTTTTTCTAGAAAACCCAATATCCCTTATACGAGAGAGAGAGAGAGAGAGAGAGAGAGAGAGAGAGAGAGAGAGAGAGAGAGAGAGAGGTTTCTGGATCTCAACAAAATCAGAGAGGACGAGAGAGGAAGAAGACGATGGGTTAGCAAAACAGTGTTTAAAGCGGCTGGAGTGCAAGGTGAGTCGATTGATTGGAGAAATTTTCCTGAAAAAGCTTTGAAGAATTTCGTGTTGGTGTTTCCAAAGATTTGAGGTATGTTAAAACCGTTACCCTTCTTGCATGTGCACTTGCTTAGATTCTTGGGTGTGCTTGTATATGTGATTTTGGGCTTTCCTGTTATTTTAATTTTGAGATTTGTATATTGTGGGTTTTGCATTTTGAGGGTTTCCCCTAGAGCCTTAAGTGTAGTCGATTATTTCCCCTTAGTAATAGCTAATCCTTTATAATTGGAATTTATCATACCGAAATCTCTCCCTATGGATTCCTTATCCATAGGATTAGGAGTCTCCTTTGATGCTTTCTGTTTAAGCTCTTGCTTACATATCTTTCTTTTTTTTTTTAAAAAAAAATTGTCTTTTATTTCAGCTTTTGAACATGATGAAGTTTGAACAAAAAAATCTGTCTTGTTTTTCAGTTTTTGAACACAAAAAATAAAAAAACAAAAAAATCTATCTTGCGTTTAGTTTTTAAAAAAAAAAAAACCACCAGTGCTCGCTCACTGAGCCCCCTTGCTTTTTCTCTTTGGTGAGGATAGCTACTGTGATGAGTATTTTATACGAGATAATGGAAGACTGATTTTGACTTGTTAGCAGATGTTACTGATAGTGTCCTTTCTCACATGCCCTCAAATGAAGGAATTGCAATCACAGTTCACTGTGCAATACCTGGAAGGCTGGAAGCAATGAGAAACTACTACTAGACAGTGACACAAGTGTACTACAAATGTTCAAGCTACAATGCAGTGGTGGGTTAATAAATTTGTATGTAGAACTTCAATCGAATGAGGCTGGAAAGGATGTGGGGGACGATATGCTTAACTACCTACTGTTGGTTTTTGTGTTGTGGGTTCTTATGTCATAGATATGCAATTAAGGGGTATGTAATTAAGCAACTTGAGACTTGGTATTGCTGTCTTTTATGTAATTATGGGGTATGTAATTAACAAACTTAAGTACTTGGATACTTGCAGTTTGTGGTACTTGGATACTATTTGGCAAAATGTAATGAATGCTTGGATATTTTGCCAACTTTTTTTGACGTATTATATATGTGATCATAACAGAGTCCATAGGATCATTCACATTTTACTCTTCATTTGGTGCAGATTGAGTCATGCCAGCAAAATGAGTTGGTGTAGATTTATGAGGGTCATCAGTATTTGTTGGTGTGCACCAATTCCAAAAGCCAGAACCAATTTTTCCTTTAGGACATGCATAATAAATCTTGGGAAAGTGGTCTGCTTTTGTTTTTTATGTAAATTAGGGTATCTATGCAGGTAAGGTAAACGGAGGGGAAAAAAAAGGAGGGAAAGTGGGGTGTGGTCTGGTGGGAAAAAAAAAGGAGGGAAAATGGTATGGTCTGGAGGGGAAAAAAAAGGAGGGAAAGTGGAGTGTGTTATGGAGGGAAACCAAAGGGCATTCTTGCCATTAAATGAGAGTTTTTTTGGTGAGATCATGTTTTTCCGTAGGTGATATTAACGAGACTTAACGGAGGGGTAGTTTGTGCCTTATCGAAACCTCGGGAGGCCTGTAATTTGC
>JADGMU010001280.1:0-23819 GCA_016920895.1 Vaccinium myrtillus | reverse complement strand
TGCTCACAAATCCACCCAAGTGGATGATGTGCGCGAAGCACTGGATCATAGCTCATGGAGTTAGCAACTACTCGAGCTACCCATATGCGTTTTTGCCTTGAATGGCTTGTATATTTCTCTGAGTATATGTATGTGTGTAATTGAGAGGATAAGAGGTGGTGTAGCAAGATGTAGTCTGAGAGGGCGAGTGAGGTTTGAGAAGGGGAGCCGTGTTGCTCTTTCCCGGTGAGTTTTTCATCTCTATTGATCGTGTGTCTATGTATAGAGTAGGGGTGAAAATCACAACCGAAGAACCGAACCGGTGAATTGAGAGTTTTTTTCGGTTCTTTTCTTCAGCAAGTTCGGTCCGGTTCAAGGCAATTTGAAATTTTGAAAACCGGTTCGGTTCTCGGTTCGGAGAGTTTTTTTTAAGAGAGTTTTTTTTAATGAACCCAACTCGTATACAATTATATACATTAAAAAACGTTGGAGGTGTTGTGTCTTCTTCTGTCCATGTTCTTCTTCTTCTTCTTCTTCTCCCGTCGTCTGTGTGAGATCTGTGTAAGAGGAAAGGGTAAAGTGATATAACCCGTTTGTTCAAAATTTGACCCGCGAGTTGTTTTAACCCGGATGCCCTGACCCATGTGTTATTTTAACCCGCGAATAGTTATTTAAAATCTGAGCCGTTGGATCTCATCCAACGACTGAAGGGAGAGGTGCGGATGGAAGCCCTCCATCAGGGTCCGTTATGAGATGCTTATTGTGTGTGTGTGTGTGTGTGTATATACAGTCCACTTCATCTCTCTCTCTCTCTCTCTCTCCTTGTTTCACATTCCAGATTTTGGTGGTTGTTTCACAAACCTACATTTTGAACCCAAAAAACACAGATTTTTGAAACTCAAAACCATGAGTTTTGAAAGTTTGAACCCTTGAAACCCAGTCTTTTAACCCGAAAACCCAGATTTTTGAAACTCAAAACCATGAGTTTTGAAAGTTTGAAGCCCTTGAAATCCAGGTTTTTAACTCGAAAAACCCAGATTTAACTGGAAACTCAAAAACCATGATTTGTAACTCGAAACTCAAAAACCCAGATTCAAAATTTGGTGAGTTATGAATTTCCTACCCAAATTTCGGGATTTTGAGTAATAATCTGGATTTTCTAGATTTCAACCCTTAAAACGAAAACAAAGATTTCAGAAATACAAGCCATATTGAACCCAAATTTTGCACACTGTTAAATCCCAGATTTTTAACCCGTGACAATCCCAAATTCAAACCCAGGTAAGATTCAATTCGATTCAAACAAATACCTAGGTAGCTAATGAACCTTGAAACCCAAATTCAAACAAAAACCCAGTTTTTTAATATTCAACAAAATCAAACACAAATCATGCAACAATCAGTTTAAAATTGGGACAGCAAGAAAATCCCCAATTTCTAAGCCATTTTTTTATATCCCAACGCATATAAAACTTTTAAAAAATGTTTAGGGTTTAATCCAACCACTGGGGTTTCTTTTTTAGTTGAATATATATACAAAATGGAGATTTGCAGGAAGATTCATAACTTACGGGCTCAAAACCGAAGATATCGAACCTTTATTCGAATGGGTTCTTCGAACTAGATGGGTTTTTCGCACTGAGTTCTCGATCTGGGTTGTTTAGGGTCAAAAGAGAGACATAGATCTTTTGGGTTTCGGTTTCAAGTGGAGATTACGGTTTGAAGTGGAGAGATTGATCATGGATCATGGCGGTCGTGACAGTCAGGGGGAAGGGGACTCAGAGAGAGAGAGAGGAGACGATGAGGAGTTCTCTTTTTTTTTTCTTCCGAAAACCCTACTTGTCAAGAAGTTAGGGTATTTTGGTCCTTTCATGACTTGCCGTCCACTTTTTTAACGGTTTTTAGAGAAGGGGCGTTCTTGCTCAATTTTGAAAGTTGGGGGGGGAGGGGGTCATGTTGGCACGTTTGGTAGTTTAGGGGGTGATGTTGCAACAAAGTGAAAGTTTAGGGGGTCTTTTTGCAAATAAGCCTTTGGGAATCTAATGGGTTGTTCTCATATGTTTGGAATCATTATCTGGTCTTCTTTGCTCTACTCAACGCTTTGTTTGGTTTGTAGATTAGGAATTTATCACTAAAAGTTTCACTGTTTCTCATCGGTAAAGACGAAAAATTACGCAACTCTATACGGACCGTGTAGCGTAGTATCCCATCTGTTCAAAAGTGTTTTTAATTTTCCGGATTCGCAGACTCTTTCTTTCCCTTCAAAATTAATTATTACCGGTAAGAAAGTTTCAACAAATCTGAACCATTGATTTTCCGGATGCCTCGGGCCACACGGTGCCGTGAACGTGTGCACATCAAGAACTCCACTTCCCTCAAAACCACCAACCAAACATGTGATTGTCAATGGTGCTTCGGCTAATTACTTGGGAGGAGCTGAAGATAAGAGTTGGTTTTGGGGATTGTCAAAAAATGTCGCGTCCTGTCCATCATGCATGAGTTTCTCCAACGTTCGAGAAGTTTAGAGGCTGTTTTTTGTTTCCTAATTCACCTAATTCACCTAATTCACCGTTCTGAGGCTGTTTTTTGTTTCCTTGTCTTTTGATTTTAGACCTTGTGAGGTCTTGTTTGCTCGAGACCTTGGTTGTGGGAATCTTCCTTTTCCTTTCTTGCTTGATCTGACCCTCTTGTTTATGTCTCTTTTTCAAGTTAATGCAAATCTTATCTTTTGCTGGAAAGTCAAGATGATGTAATGGGCCCATCTTTTAAAGGGGCTTAATTAGCGCGAAGGATCACAATGTTTCGTTAAAATAAATGGTGCATTAGTCACTTGATTTGTATCGGTCAGATCTTATTTGGTATCTACATCAAACATGCGGTTTCTCGACAGTTGAGCGCGATGTCTCCAAACTCTTAAACTTTTCTGCTTATCTGTTAATGGAATATTGAATATTCGATTCATGGGACTACCGTAGAATGCAGCTGCCCGACATCATATCGATCACTTATCGATCGGTCGTGAAAGAATTCTCATCGGATATATATCCTTCATTTGTTTTGATTTTGTTTTATGTTTTTCTCGTCTGTATGTTGTTATTGTTTCTGTTGTCCTTCTATACGGTAGTTTGTAATCGCATTTTTTATGAAATGAAATTCTCTCTTTGGCTAAAAAAATAAATAATAAATGGAACCAGTCATTTCTTAGGTCTGTGGGTAAATGAATCCTGAGAAAAAAGAAATTACAAGGTTATTAGTACGTATTTGGTCATATCATATTAGTCTTTAAGGCCTTGATTGGCTATGGGATGAGAAGGGGTATAAAATTATACCCCTTGGTTTAATCCCGTCCCACCTTCTTATGCATGGTTTGTGGCAAATTTTTGGGAGGGTATACCCTCCTCATTAATACCCTTAATACCCCCTGAGTATAAATTAGTAACAGTGGGGGGTGTTATTGTTTAGTACCCCCCAATACCCCTACGAAATTACACGAATACCCTCCCTTATACCCCTCCCTTTACCCCTAGTTTTTTTTTTTCTGTTTTTTAAAAGAAACCGAATGGCATTTACTTTTGTGCAATTTTTTTTAATTTTTTTTGCACCAAATTAAACTACTAATTGAGATCTTTAATTTGATACAAAATATTTTGAAAAATTTTATACTTTAGAATTTGACATTATTCACATTAATTTTTTTACTTTTTTTTTGCACCAAATTAAACTACAAATTGAGATATAAGAGGGGTGTCAAAATCATTTCCAAACGAAAAAAGGCAAACTAACGAGTTAAGTGGTAAATAGTACAAGTATTCGCACCATACTAGCTAAATGTTGGATAATCATTCCATTATTTTGAAATGTACTATTTAAATATCACTCTTCTCCGATTATTTTTCGGTAAAATTGTAATTAAGCTCTCATAATTAAGTTCAGTCACCATATCTATTGCATAACTAATTCATTTAACCTTTTGACTGAAAATAAGATTTGACCAATAATAAATATTCTTTCATTGGTTTCGAATAACTGAACACTTTCGTTTTCTTGTTTATTTGCGTAACTGTTACTCACGAAAGCTAGGATTTTGATTCTTTAAACAAGTTAAAGATGTTCTTTACACACAAAACAAAAAAAAAACTAGTTAAAGATATAAATTTACTATAAATTTATCCCACAAACTTTTAAAATTACATCATACCACAATTTGTTAGGTCCTTATTTGTATTAGACATTTTTACTTCTAATTTTATACGCATATACTTTAGAATTTCACATTGTTGGGGAATAACATAAAAATTACTAATTAGTTATTATTAAACACGTATAACTAGAAAGGAAAAAAAAAAGCAAAAATTAAACTTCGAAATTATTGAAATGAATAATAAAAAAATAATAATTGAATATTTTAATTTTAGATATAACTAATAAAAGGAATTATCTATTAAAAAGTATAATTAATTTAATTACTATTGTGTTTATGTATTTTTTATCATAAAATCTAATATGACTGTTCAAGGGCAAATAAGTCATTTGCCAAGTTTTTACATCATCTACCCAATTTTATCCCCCTTTATCACAAATTCATCCAAACCACATACTATTTAATCCCCCCTTCATAAATGTCACATCACTGTGGGTCCACCCTTACTAAATAATACCCCTTGCTATCTTATCCCCCCTTACTATTTAATCCCACCAAAACGTATCCCGCATCCAATCGGGGCCTAAAGGAATACAGAATTCATAAAATGAACATTGGATACTTTAGTCGTATATTTCTATCTAGTTTTATATTGATATATGATTATCTTGATTTTTCATGTGACTAAATTACGTATTAAGATGTTTTTAAGATGAACAATTTAGGTCATTACAGCAAGCAGTGAGTCCCATATGAGGATCCTCTAAAAGAAGACACGCGATAATTCACATATTCAGAATCCGCTTATTTTAAGCGAAGTTATGAAGGGCCATTGAGAACAAATTTTATCGTCAGTCTCATACTTATCGGCCCCAAACTATAAACAGAAAATTGGTCTAAAAGCCAAGTTTGGGGCTTTAAATGGTGTTTAGTCCAGTTTAACTTATTTTAAGGCATCCAATACATTGATAGGAAAATTTTAAGGGTTTAAGGACAATACTAGACAAAAATACCCTTAATGATACCAAAAAAAAACAATTACAAAGGAAAGTTGCTACAACGCCTTTGCCCGTCACTTTTACTGTAGCAGCTTTCTTAGCCCGTCACTTTTACTTGTAGTACTCAAGGGAGACTTTTGTTGCTGGTCTTAAACCGTGAAAGCGTTGTGTCATGCAATAGGCCTACTGCCCGACCGAGTAACCTTGAAATTGCTACCCACCCGTCACTTTCTCTTTCTCTTTCTCTCTCTCTCTCTCTCTCTCTCTCTCTCTCTCTCTCTCATATTCATGAGTGAGACAAAATTAGTTCTCTCTCTCTTCAATTTTGGGATTGGGTTCAATTTTGGGGGTTAAATTTCAGGAGATTTAGGCTCTTTGGGGTAGGGTATAGTGAGTTTAGGCACTTAGGGTGCACTTTCCAATTATAGGATTTTAGTGGTTTAGACATTTTCATAGGGTACCCTAGGGTTTTAGGCACTTTCATAGGGTACCCTAGGGTTTAGGTTTAGGCACTTTCATTAGGTTTGGGGGTTTAGGCACTTTCATTGGCTAGTGGAGGCATTTTTGGAATGTGTAGGTGATTTGTCCTCTTAGCATTAAAAAAAAAGTTAATGTCCTTATTCCAATAAAGACTCATTTACTATGTCCTCCCAAAAAACGGACTCAACTATAAATTGAAGTCTCAATTCGGGGTTGGTCGATGAGATTTTTTAACACCTTTTTCTTTTGGTAATGCTCTTGTTCTAGACTAGTTTGCTTGCACTTCAAATTAATTTCTATAACCCCTCCCACAACTATTTCACACGCATGCGCGTGAGGGTACGGTGGCTTCAAGAGTTGAAACCAAGAAGAATCGAACTTGAGACTTTAGGAGAGAGTTAACTCTAAGTCCCATGCCAAGACTACTAGGCCAACCCTGAGGTGTTTGAGATTCCTTTTAACACTTGCTTGAGCTTAATTGTAATCATTGAAGATCGAGGAGCCAAATTATTATATATTTTTCGAATAATACCAATTAATATAATACCATGCTCCCTAATTAGAAAATTAAACCCTTGTGCCTACATCTACCTTTTCTATACCTGCAAACACTTGATCCTTTTTATAAACTCTCTCATCTGCATATTTTTTGAGGGCATGGTAGCCCACAAGCCACTCAGGGGCGGATTTGGGGTTGCTGCTGTATACCCCCCACACAACACTTGCTGTGCACCATCCGAACCGTCTGTTGCTCGGATGGATGGTCCAGATTTCATCTTGCACGCATGACAACGAACGGTTCGGATGCAAAGGTGCTGAGGTGAAATCTGGGCCGTCCATCTAAGCAACGGACGGCTCGGATGGTGCACATCAGGTGTTGTGCGGGGGTTGCACAACATCAACCCCGTGTCCCTCAAGGGCATGGTAGAAAAATCCCTTCAAACTCTTACAAATTCGAATTTTTCTCTCCAATCAAATCTAACTGTACTTTATACGCCGTAGATTGACTTTATGTTCATGTTTTTTATTTTTATTTTTTCTGGTGGAAGCGCAAGAACTTCATTAAGCAAGAAAAATACAACTGTGCTATTGCTGCCTGTCACATAAAGAAATGCCGGCGATGGGCAAAGACCAACAAAGGACTAAGAGACAGAACACGGAGTACTGATCCACAAAACACAAAGGACACTGAACTACACAATCGCCAGAAGATATGAGGGCGCCGACGACAAGTAACGGCCAACAAAAGGTCTCATTTTGTTATTATCATGTTGCCCATATCATGTTATTTCATACCTTAAGGCTCTGTTTATTTGTCAAGAAACTAGTTTAGGAAAACTATTCTCGAGAAAATTACAGCGAAGTAATGCAAAAGAAAATGACAATTATTTTTTTCTTTATGCGTTCGTTTGATAAAAGGAATATACTGTAAGAGAAAGCTGGAAATTAGTGGTTGAATTGGGTAGAAATTAATGGAGACGCAAAACTAATCCTAGTAGAAAAGTCAGAGACGCGGGTCCATAACTTTCCTGATTGACATAAAAATGCATGAAAATAAACATTCTCCTGCCTTCTATTGATTTTTCTGCAACTGAACGGGGCCAAGTGAGTTCCATCTCACATTCAGCGGCATTATTATTAATTTTTGATTACCAACGGCATTATTATTGTGTACATGTTGTATCCCTGTCCCTGTGTAAGAAAATACTATACTTAACAAGGAAAAATTACAGTATTTGGTGCCCCTAGAAAACCGCCACATTCCTCAAGCCCTATTTTCCTACCATACATATTATGATGAAAACCAGGGAAGGAGCCAGGAGGAAAGAGTAGGGCCGTCGCCCCTACAATAAAAAAAAAAAAAAAAAAACCTTAGTATTATATAGAAAATTAAATTTTCCTAGGAATTATATAGGCTTTCCAAAAATATTTTAAAAAAAAAATCACCCTCAGTAGTGAAATTTCTAGCTCCGTCCATCCATCCCACGAAAATGTGCGGTGGAAAATGGCATATGCGGTTCTAAATCATCCCTCGTGAAATAATTGTCAAGCAGTAACTCGGCATATTCTAGGCGTGCAAAATGAGGACCTTTGGGCCAACCTGTGGATAGATCTCGGGCTGAAAAGTTTGGGCCGTTTCAGTGGACCCAGAACTGAATTAGACCCAATAAACTCAAAGGCATATGCCGCGTTCGAAGTTTATGAGTTGGAAATGGGCCTGTTTTTGACATATTTATTGCGTAAGTGATTAGGGTTTTGCATTTAGGTTTCTGCACCCAAGGCTCCAAAATCAGCGAACAGCCTCAGCCATGGTTCTCAAGTATGTGCTCTCTCTCTCTCTCTCTCTCTCTCTCTCTCTCTCTCTCTCAATGCATTTGCAGTGACATATATATTTGCTTGTCTGTTGATTTTTGAATTCTATTTTGTTTAGATCATGCTAGTTTTCAAGCCTGGGTTGGTAGCACCTTAGTTTCAATCCATGTGAACTCATTGTTAGTTGTGGGTGGTATATGCGCACATTTCATGTTTATTTTGGTTATGTTCGGGTAGCCTACGACGTATTTTCTTTACAGTTGTGAAGGGGAATGAGCTGAAAATTTCTGGTAAAAAGAGGCAAAAACTTTTGATGAATGTTAGTAATTGGGAGTGGATGAAGAGTTTCCTCTCCAAAGGGGTTGGCCTAGTGGTCAAGACTTGGGGCTTAGTGGTTTGCAGCGTTTGCTCCTTCTAAGACTAAGATCTCATGTTCGAAACCTCTTAGATGCTATCAACTCCTTTGAGACCAGTCCATTCGGAGCTTTGCTTTGGCTTTAAATCGGGGACACTTTAATGATAAGAACTGTTCACTTTTTAGAGATTTTTACAGCAGTAATCTTACAAAAAAATATTTGTATCAATATGATTTCAGAACATTTACTTTTTGAGATAAATGGATTCCAATCCAGTTTGTTCTCAAATTATACAGATGGAGATCTGATTGATATAGACATTTAGTCCAGTTTGTTCTCAAATTATACAGATGGAGATCTGATTGATATAGACATTTAGTATGATGATGTTCTCTACGAACTTTAGAAAGTGAACAGTTTTGGTCATTGAAGTTGTTGATCCAAAAGGGGCTCTCAATAGGACTGTCCCCAAATCATGAGCGGTCCTCTTGATAAATGAGATCTGATGTGTCAGGCAGTCGTAGATTATTTGGCATTGTCAGAAGTATGATAGATTGGCCTGATGTGCAAAATATGAAGGGAGCTGACTGGAACATCCCTATATTGAGCTTGGATGAAATAATTGCAAAAGCTACATCTTTCAAGGAAACATTCGAAGCAAAATTTACTATTTACACTATAATGTAAATTGATAGCAGCTTTTACATAGCTGGACTTTCAAATGCACGACGTTGAAGAATGATCTAATGTTGGTGTATCTGTCTAGTGTATGCGGATGCCACCTCATTCCCTCATGGATCCACGAGTCAGCCTTTGGAAGTGACATGTGGACCGTCCATGTATTTGCACATGCTCTCATATGGAAGTGAGTTGTGTCAGGTTACATTGAGTGGTGTCTTAGGCCGTGCCTTACTAAGGGACCTTATGGTCAGCTTGTCAAAGTGCGTTCATTGCAGGTTCACTAGGCTTACCCAAGAAAACATCCGCCTGAACATATCACCTCTCTCTATCTCTTGTTATGAGACGCTCAGTATTCCCGCTAGACTGAGCAATCCTCTATTTTAGTTGGTGCCCTGTGCATCAACTCTTATATTCTTGGCTCCTTGCCCAAACATGGTTGACGAACCTTTCATTGCCCATGAAAGCTCCAGTGCATTATAATCCTCTCAAGCTTGCAATGAGATGCTTGGTACTCTAGGCTCGGTGGGCATCCAATCAAGCATAGCACATCCCTCTTGTGCCTATTTTACTTTATGTGATTACCTGGAAAAATACACAAAATGCACTTGAGCTGAGGTGTATTCATACCAATCAGATGGGAATATGTTCGATATGTCAATAGAAGATAGAGGGAGACAACATAGGGAGAAATATTGGAGTCTGCAAGGGATATTAGAGAGAAGAAACAGGAGGTTAAACCCTAAAAAACTTGGGGGGGCCATAAATCCACAAGAAAAGAAGCGAAGGGGGAAGCGACAAGGGAAGACTTAGCCCACAAACAAACTCTATTGTACTTCTAATGTATTTGACAAAATGTCACATGCAAAGTTAGCTTAGAAACTGTAGGATGTTACCCTTTTGTACTTCTAATGCATTGACACAGAAAGTGAACTCTTTCAAAGCATTATGTTACTAAACAATCTCCCAACTGCTTGATGTGGTTTATGAAGCTTCAAAAGCATTGCCTAATCAATTTTGGATGTTTAAGGAGTTTTATTGGACTTTGAGCTGCTAAAAATGATACTCCACTGATGTATGGTACATCAAAGTGAAGTCCTCTTAAGCTAGGAAGAGCCTCATATTTAGCTTGTTGATTTTTTTGATTTTTTTTTTCTTGGTGGATGTGGATTTGTCTCTCAAATTTGCTGTATGAAAAGCTGAATAAATGATTTTGATTTTACAATTCAGTACTACTTGCTGCTTTCTTCCTCTGTTACTTGCTCAATAATATAACAATATCACCTGCATTCTGATCTACCTCATCTTCAAATGTGTGTGACATTTTCATTTCAGGACAGAACTCTGTCGTTTCAGTGGGGGCAAGATCTACCCTGGAAGGGGCATCAGATTTGTTCGCTCGGATTCTCAGGTAGTTTTCAAACTGACATTTGGGTCTGATTGGTCCACAAAATATTCTATTCTTGTTTGCTTTGTTTTCCCCTCACTAGTTGGAGAGAAGAAAGTGATTTCTCCTCCCGTTTATTGACAGACTGCATCTTTCTTTTAGGTTTTCCTGTTTGCCAATTCAAAATGTAAGAGGTATTTCCACAACAAATTGAAGCCTTCCAAACTTACTTGGACAGCCATGTACAGGAAGCAGCACAAGAAGGCAAGTGACGTTCTGATATTGTTTTCTTTTCATTTTTATTTTTTTGATATTTTGTTGAAGGCCATTTAGTTGACTCATTTTAGTATCTTATGCTTTGCTGCACTTTTGGTCAATTTAGAATGGCATCGTTGACCAATTTGGTGACAGTGACACTTCTGGGCATTTACTTTTCTGAATGGCTAGACTCTTATTCCCTTTATGTCCTATAACTATCATGTTCATACGACCCTTGACTGTTCTACTTGTTCGGTCTTGCATCAATAACTAGCAACTATTGTAACCTTCTATATTTGAGGCTCGGATGAATATTTTATGTGGACTTGTTGCTTGCTTAGTTATATTTCCTGCAAAACAAAAAAACTGTAAACCACTTGTTGGGATTTAATTACCTGTACAACCAAGCCAGCAGAAACGACTCACCATTATAAAAACGTACACACAAAAGAGTAACACAAAATTTACGTGATTCGGCCAAAGTTTGCTGACATCAACGGGAGAGAGATTCTTCTATCTAAAGAACGATTGCATTTTAGATGAAAAACAATAAAACCCAGACACCTATCTGAGGCATTAATCAAGGGTAGTTAACCTCACTTTTTATTTTCCTCGCCCCTGATACCTCCCTTTTTCTTCTTATGGTGTATTCTGGTTTTGTAACGTTATCGAATATTCCTTCTCATTATTCAGATGGTTGCAGGATGACACCAAAGAGGCTGTGAAAAAGAGGCGACGTACCACCAAGAAACCTTACTCTCGGTCCATTGTGGGTGCCACCTTGGAGGTTATCCAGAAGAAAAGAACTGAAAAGCCAGAAGTTCGAGATGCAGCCAGGGAAGCTGCACTCCGGTAAGTTTCTATTTGTGGTGTTAACATTCGTAAATCTATGTTTTCAAATAGTGTGTTGATATTTTCGAAGTTGTTGGATTGAAATATATTCTGTTATTCTTTATTCTGGATTATGTTGGTTTCTTATGTCTCCGGGGCTCATTTTATGTTGAGCAGTGAAATTAAGGAAAGAATCAAGAAAACAAAGGATGAGAAGAAGGCAAAGAAGGCTGAAGTGACGGCAAAGGCTCAAAAAGCCGGAGGCAAGGGTAACATGCCTAAGGGCGGTGCAGCAAAGGGTCCTAAACTGGGAGGGGGTGGTGGAAAGCGTTGAGCTTCCAGTTTCATAGTATTGTTTCCCCAGATCTAATCATTAGTTCATGTTCTGGACCTCTTGCAGCATTTTGAGGAATTGTTTTGTATTTTAGCCGATCAAACAAAGACAGTTTTATAGTTATCTACCAGAATGGCAGTTTTGATTATCTTCTTCCTGAATTGGTACTAGTAATGATGAAACAGTTTCTAATTCTTCAATGGATGTGAGTTATTTTCAATTTAAGTTGGATTTTATTTTATTTACGTTCAATCTCCTTTCAATATTTTTTAAGTTGGATTTTGTATGTTGGACTTTCTCATGTATCTATTTGTTTGGTTTACTTGGATGTGAATCTTTTAGTGTTTGAAAATATTCTTCCACCAATTATGAAAAATATGCCTTTATTACAAGGTGAAAGAGTTTCGGTAGACTTGCAGGGGATTGGCACTTGGCTGGCCCGTGTTTTTTTTTTCTTTTTTTGATAGGCAAAAAGTTTATTAGTGAAACTTGACAAAGGGTACATCAAGGGACTCGGAGTTTCTGTAGTAACTCAAGTCATACACATCCTTAATAGTATTTCAATTGTGGGTCTTCTAAAATCTTTATTTGGGATCGAAGCGTTTATTTTTTCATGAATGTTGAGCAGATTATGGATACAAAAAAATTATGATAATCGGAGATTGGTATACACAATTGAGACAAATTTGTCTAACATTGTATTCTCTAAATGATATTGGCCTTTCATATAAATGTTACCTGACCATATAGCTATCAATATCTAATTAATTTGATTTTTACATGAATGATTTACTTAACATTCCCGACAAATTGTGCTTTCCGATCCCAAATACAATTATAGAGGGTCCACAATTGAAGTCACTTCAGCGAGTGCAAATTTGAAGTCACTCCGATCCAATGAGAGTTTTGTTCATCCTCATTAGGTTTTTTTTTGAAAGACGTCAAGCATTCTCATTCAACCAGCCCGAAGGCAAAAGATTTCATCACAAGATACAAAAATGAACCAAAACTACAAACATCAAGATATGAGCACGGCTACAAGCACTAACAGGCTGACCGACTGTTAGTGCTTGTTCACCCTCACCCTCATTAGGTGAGGGTGAACAAATTTGCACTCGTTGGAGTGACTTCATGTCTGGAAAGGAGATTGAACATTGAAACCCTACTTGCTTCAACTTCATAACCCAAATAAAGAAAAAAAACTCATTATTAGTTACAAAATAGCCCAAACCATTGTGGCCCAATCTAAAAAAATGGCCCAAAGATAAGTTAAAAAAAAAAAAGGCTCAACATGGATTTTGTTTGTAAAATCCATGTTGAATGTATCCCGAAATCAAAATCTGTATTGTATACTGACAAAGGTTTTTTTTTTAATTGAAAAATGATTAGTTAATTGAAGGATGATTATGTTATTGATTAATTAAAGGAAAATTAGAATGCTTCAATTTCTCTCAAAATCCGGAAAGAGGGAAAAAATTCATTTTGCATAGTTGTGCGTTTACTGTTCCTTACTAATTTGACTTATGGATTTGTCAATTGTCATATGTCGAAGAGTTTTATACTCTTTGAACTTGTCTCAATGGATTCCATTTTTTTAGTGTAATAGCTTCATTTTTTGATGCCATAATAATGGAATTTTCTTTGCTGATGAATTCATTTTTCGATGTCATGATAAAATGACTTGGTAGAAGAGAGGTGGATAATACAAGTGTAATTGATACTTTTGCTTCTAAAAATGCAACACATGTAATATTTAAGTGATAATCGTGCGTTATATATGTATTTGAAGACTATGTGTTTCGACTTTTTTCTTACTATATAATGATTAGTAGAACTTTATAGTATCTTAGCTTTGTCGTATTGTGATTGTTATTGAATTTTTTTTAAAGTGTTATACTCTTAGGGCACATTTTTTAGGCTATGCCTAAGGCACTCCAAACCTTTGGCCCGACCCTGCTAGCCATGACGCCTAATCGAAGAAGATATTTAAATTTCCTTCAATTGTTCTCTTCCTGCAGCCATTTTGTCCAGATTAATGATCCTCGGTTGGACCAGAAAATATAGCATGAGTTGGAAATGGTGAAAGTCTGGGGCAAAATAGTCATGGGGGACTAGCTCCTAGAACAACAACAAAAATACAATAGACTTGACTGACTCTGCCAATGATCATAGCTCTCATAATGGTTTTTCAGGTATACTTTCCCCAACAAAAATTAGTGTAGATTTCAAGAATAGCTCTTCATCCGGCATAACTAATTTTCTAGTCCTCGTGAAATTCCTGCTAATACTATGCCTAAAGAATACACGGGATAATGAATAATTAGTAGCTATGAACTATTAGTTTGTTGATTTTTTTTTTCTTTTTGGATATTAAATGTCCAACTCAATTAAAAACGTTGAGTTGATCACCGGTTTCAGTGAAAAGTCGAACCAAATCTTGCAACCGTCTTTGGTTTTGGTTTCGGTTTCGAAAAATTAAAAACCAGTGGTTTTTGTTATTTGTTTCGGTTTCGATTTTGGTTATTATTATTTTTTTTTACAGCAAAGAGATTTTATTAATCATAGAACCATGTTACAATGATTAAATGAAACTAGATGAAGGCATCTTTTTATTTTGGTTATAACAATAATCGAACCGAACCGAACTGCACTGTTGCCATCCCTACAGATGGTGCATAGATCGATGCGGGGATCATTTCTGGTAATGAGACCAGTAGTTTGACCCCTCCACTAATGAAACTAGTTGTAATCTTTGGTGGCATTTAGTTATTTTAAAATAGGGTCGAACCGAATTGCGTTGTTATCCCTACCGATGGTGCATAGATCGATGTGGGGATAATTTCTGGTAATGAGACCAGTAGTTTGACCCCTCCACTAATGAAACTAGTTGTAATCTTTGGACGGCATAATTTTCCAAAAGATTTTAGCAACCCAGTTGCTAAAATCAGGTTAATTTTAGCAAATGAGTTCAGCAGGTGCTAAAATCATGATTTTGAAATCAAAAAATGAAGTGGATCCGTGTATTGTTTTTCGATTTTTTTCGCGCTAAATTAAAGCACTCCTCGTGTACTTTAATTCGGTGTGAAAAATTCAAAAAATAATACGCGGAAAAACTTAATTTTTTATTTGAAATACCATGATTTTAGCACCTGCTGAACTCATTTGCTAAAATCATGGTTGATTTTAGTAACAGGGTTGCTAAAATCTTTTGAAAAACTATGTAAATTATTTTAAAATGAGAGGCAGGGCCAGCCCAAAGGGTTTTTGGTGTCCAAGGCCTAATCTAAAAATTGTGCTCTTAATAGTACAACACTTAAACAATTTTTTCAGTAACAATCACAATACGAGAAAGCCAAAACAATATAAAGCTCTACTAGTCATTATATAATAACACAAAATACACAGTCTCCAACTACTAATCATTTATTTTTAAACAGTCTTTAGTCAATATATTGAGAATTTTGAAAGACGAAAAATTTGAACAATCACAGTGAGCTTGCTATAGCTAATAGGATCGAGGGCCCGTAGAAGTTAAACCTTTCTTTTTTTTGAACGGGAAGTGTAGCGGCCGGGGGATCCGAGGGGTCACGGTTCTCCCCGGGGAGGGGCAGGGGTACTTTGGTTCACCTCCGTCGGGGAGGCTCAAGAAGGTTCGGGACCCCTAGTCCTGGACGGGCAGCATCCCAGGGGGACGGTAAATGTCATGGCCGGGGTCCCGTTGACCAGGGGCCCGGTCCTCGGGAGCTCTTTGCCCTCGGCTCGGCCTGCCCCGGGGAATACCAGATCTGTCCCGGGGGAAGGACCGGTTCCCGAGCGCCTTACGGGACAAGTCGATTGACCTCGGTACCGGGGCGGCGAGGGGTCGCGTCAGATGTTGGGGACTCGATCGAGGCACGCCTAACAGTCTGAGCAACTCGTCAAGTGGACTCAACCACCCACCTGCATCGCATTTATAATGAGCCACCAACCTTGCAACCTACGCCTGCAGGGGGTGGTGGACTTGATTGGTGGGAATACCGATGACAGGTGACGACTCTGGGGAGCGGCCGAGGCGCCGTCTGAGGGACATACGTCAATCCATGCATTCAATGCGATGGTAAGGACGGGGCGCGTGAGTCCCCCGGAGGGCGTGCGGGACACGCGCCCCCACGCCTATAAGTATGTCCCTCTCCCCTCTTCTACGGGGACGTCTCTCTGAGGTTATCTTTTCTCTCTACATTCAGCTCTCAACTGCACTTTCTCTCTCTAGTTCTCCACTAAACTTCTCCCTCCGTCGCTGACTTAGCCATCGGAGTACCTCCCCGGACCACCACTGTCCGGGCTAGGTACTAACGTGGTCGCTCCCTTGTGCAGGTCCCCCTCCGGCGTACCCCATGAGCTCCAGCCCTCTCCTCCGACGAGTCCCTAGGGATCCATCGAGGTTCAGTCCAGCTCTACCCCCTTCAGTGCACTACCAAATGGGCAAAGAGGTCGTTTCGGTGAAGCGCCCCCCACAGGAAGTTAAACCTTTCTAATTACAACAAATGGCTGCAAGTAGTTAAACCTAAGTTATATTGAAGAAATTTCGAGTTGTTTATTTTGTTTGGGCCCATTTCTATTATGTGTTTGGGCTTATTTGGGTTAATATTTTAAAACGAAGTTGGGCTCTATTAAGTGTCTAAAACCGTTTTTTAGCCGTGTTGTGTGCCTTTTCTTTAGGATAGTCATTATTCTAGACAATCATGTTCTTGGCATAAGGTGAGCTAATTAAGTGAAAAGCAGCAAAGAAGGATTTTCTTTCTCTATACAACAGTCAACATCAAATCTATGGTTGCAGGAGAAAAAAGGAGAGCCAATGGAAATATTGGCTACATTTTTTTGGCATGTTATACAAGTCCTGATTGGTAACCATCATGTTGGACAGCTGCTATGATATCCGTGTCCAACCAAACTGTGTTGACACCTTTAACAATTTGCCAAAAATGCTTTCTTTGCTCGATTGTACACTAGTTGTTACGCATGTGGCTTCTTGGTAACCTAGTCATGGATGGACATTTCAACTGGTGCCCCTATAAATCATAACACCACTAAACCTCATAGATGAACATATAAAGTTGGCCTTGCACGATGTGCATATGTAACCTTGAATGGTTCCTAGGCTGCTAGGCATTAAAAATGGGTTTTTTACTTTATCCACATGCTAATATTTTTGCCAGACGTCACGTGGTAGCCAAATAATTATGTAATATACCTTTTAGCACTTGATTAAGATGCTAATGTTCTAAGCTTGCATCCTATTATTTGCCAGCAGATTCATGATTAATTTGCTTCATATGCAATGTCTTACCCGGAATGGCAAGGATGTGGAACCTGGTTTCTTGGTTCCCAGTTGTGCAGTTGAATTCTGAAATTGTTCCATTTTCTGCAGTCCCAAAATTTTGTTTGTAGAGTCGTTGAACCGGAATGCTCATCTGTTAGGAGCAACATAGATTCAACCTCTGCATTTCTTGTGGTACATCTCGATGGCATTGGTATATTCCTGAATGCTGTTGCAAAAATTATTTTGCATTTCCCAATCTTAGGAAAATGCTTCCGGCCAACTCAATCTTTTGGGGACTATGAGAGCATTTATGATTCTTTGTTCTATTTCGGGTTTAAGCATGAAGTAATACTAATGCATAAAAGAATTTTTACGATTTTATATGTTGTTTATGTGTCAATTGATAAGTTAAAGTTGGATAACTGATGGACTAGAAAAAGGAAAATTAGTCACATGGAGCTCCTACTATTGAATCAGAAAACTATGTGAAGTTTAGTAATTTTATTTCTCCATTGCTATTAACATCTCTAATTATTTATCATCAATACCATCAGTCGTATATGCACCCAATAATTTAATAGTAATGGATTTTATTAGAATCTTCTTTGTTACTGCCTTACCGAGAAAATTTACCCTATATATCGAATTCTGTGCAAGTCAACAAAATCTACCCTATTAAAATAGTATAATGAAAGAGGGAAAATGGAGAAAAAATAATGGGCAATTTGGTACTTTTAACATAATTGAGGAGTCCATTGCGTTGCCCTAGATGCGCTTTATATATATTCTTAACTTGTTTCAAAAGCAGCTACACCACTCTTGCAATAGTACTTGTTGGACAAATGACGGACGGTTTTGGTCGAAGAAGAAGATGAAGATGACAAAGACAGGGAGATGTTCACGCCCTTTGAGAATCGGATTAGTGATTTACCAGATTTGGAGGTTTTTGATGATAGTTTCTCTTTGAAATGGTTTAATCTTTTGGTTTTGTGATTCAAGACCTTGAGTCATCCCTTTAGTTTTTATGTAGCTCATTAGATTTTTTTAATAGAAGTCTCATTCTTAGAAATGCCTCTCTGCAGAGTATGTTTCTGGAACTGATGGGGAATTCAAGCCGCCAGCATCGAATGACTTCAAGAGTCATCCCCAGAAGGGCCAGAACTGAGAATTCCCAGAATGGCTCATCAGGTACCCACTACCCAGTGGCAACTCCAAGATTTTCTGGTTAGGATAGTCACAATTTCATATATAACACTTGTATATAGGATCATTACTAATGACATTCTTCTAATGGAGGAAACATAGAATACTACTTATGACATTCTTCTAATAGAGGAAACAAATAGTGTCACGAGTTTTCGTGTTTTGAAATCATTGTATAGTAGCTTTTATTATAGCATGTAGAAGAAACATAGAATACTGTTTACGGTCCGGATTGGTTCGGATTGGCATGAATCCAATTCTAATCCGCGAGTCACGATTTTTTGAAAATAAAATCCGTGTCCGATCCAAAAGTCTCACGGTTCGGTTCCAATCCGATCCATGAGTCACGGATCGGTTCCGGATTTATCCACTGATTTTTAACTTATTCTAAAAGAAAATTATCAACTCATTTTAAAACTCAAACTCAACATTGAAATAAATACTTCAATAGTATAGTTAGTAGATGAGAATATAAAGCATCAATAAGAACAAAGAAAGAGCAATCACTGGAAAGAAATAATGAAAGCTTGTTAAACATTCCAACTAATTAATTGAACAAATCTAAACTTAAACATTATGGAATCAAAATAGATAAACAAAAAACAAAACCCAAAATTCATTTTGGAATTCCAAACACAGTAGACTATAAATCTGAGCTTGAGAATGTCGCACGTGGTCTTAAAGATTTAATGCTTGGAGAGCAATTACCTCCACCCTTGGAGTTCAGCAGAAAGAGTTAACGTACGATCCGTCAGAATTGTAAGAAGGGATTCACTAAATACGTCAGTAA
Organism: Vaccinium myrtillus; assembly: GCA_016920895.1. NCBI lineage: Eukaryota > Viridiplantae > Streptophyta > Magnoliopsida > Ericales > Ericaceae > Vaccinium > Vaccinium myrtillus. Next base: position 4,772 of record JADGMU010001280.1, on the reverse strand, counting down.
GAACCCTAAAATAATGATTCTTGCAACCTCTTTTTACTTCATTCTTTGATGTTAGGCGTGCATGGCTGTAGATGTTCTAATTACGTCAAGTTATGTTTTTTTCTTTTTCATTTTCGTGATTGTCTCTGGGGCATGGCTCATCATGCAATTGCTTTTGGATTCTAATTTGTTCCTTTTAACATTTTTCTCTCGTCCTCATAAATCTATCATTTTGAAAAATTACAATTCTAAGATATATTTATTTGGTGGTGCATATTATGCCTTTCCCTTCTATCTTCTGGCCTCTTGGTTCCCGAGACTCGTTCTAGGAATATGAGTACTGAAGAACATGCTAAGTGGCTGACAAATATTGTTAATCAAGTTAACTTGTGCTCTGAAGGGCAAATTATTAACCACCCAGTACTATTTGTTGGTAGGCAAGCTTAACTTTGGAGTTCGTCCAAGAGATCCAAGGCCTGGAGCTCTAATGATAAGAGAGGCAAGAAATAATGACGTCACACCTCCTTAATTTAATGGGTGCTTAGTGGAGGGCGAATTCAAGGAAACATTATTCTCGATGTTTTGAGCCAGGTAGAGGGTGATGGAATTAAAGCTTCTTGAGTTTCACTGTCTCACGAAAGATGAATCCCGGAAAGATGTTATTCAAGGTAACTTTGTTCAATAGATTCTGAGTGAGGTTGAGGATGATGGAAATTTAAAGCTTCTTGAGTTTTACCTCCTTAGGAAAGAAGACTTCAGGAAAGATGTTATTCAAGGCAACGTTATTCATGATGTTTTGAGCCAAGTTGAGGGTGATGGAAATGTAAAAACGTCTTGGGTTTCACTGTCTTACGAAAGACAACTCTAGGAAAGATGTTATTCAAGGCAACTTCTTTTTTTTTTTGAACGGCAAAAAAATAAAATTTATTAATATGAAGAGAGGATACAAAACAAGGTTGGCGAGAAATCAACCAGGCTAAAGTATCCAGACAAGATACAGCCAGGTTGATCGTTCAAGGCAACTTTGATCATGATGTTTTGAGCCAGGTTGAGGGTGATGGAAATGTTAAAGCTTCTTGAGTTTCACTGTTTATGAAAGAGGACTCCAGGAAAGATGTTACTCAAGGCAACATTGTTCATGATTTGAGCTAGGTTGAGGGTAGTGGAGGAGAATTTTGTATTTCCTTCTTGGTTCTTTACGTTAAATTAATCATCTTGTGCTACTTTCTAATTTTGTATGTTTTGTCTCATCAGCTATTATGCTAATTTTGATTTATTCTCTTCCCCTACGCAACCTTTTTGTTTCGTTTTTCCACCAAAAATTGATACTTTAAATAGACCTAGTTTTTCTGTACCTTACTGCGAGAGGGACGAGGTATCTAGGTTGTGGGCATCTGGTCTCGAGAAGAGAGGGAAGCCTTAATGGGACTTCTAGCTCTCTAAGCGAGTTTGCGTCCCTCGCCTAATGGAAAGAGCAGCTCCCTATCTTAATCTTAGTCCACAAATAATTGTGTAAGAGACTAGGTCCCTCTCCTCTGAGCTAAAAGAATTATAAAACCTTCAGCCTCGTCGCTCCAGAACTACGAATTTCAACTGAAAGCATGAATGCAATTTCAGTATTGTGTTTTAAATGCAATTTCAGTATCTTAATCTTAGTATTGGGATTGTGATATATTTAGAGGCTAGCTTGAGCAATTTCCTAGCCAAATTTGTTGAGGATTGAATTGAGACCGTTGGAGAAGCTCTAATTGGGGCTGTGTTGTAGTACTCTTGAACATTAATTAGAACACAAAGGCAGACTCAAATGTAAGAAACAAGTAGCAACGATATCTGGGTCGGATTAAAATCCAAGTCGTCGGTGCTGGATTGGTCTTCCTACATCTTCGTTTACTTGTCAGGAATGTTGTGCAGGAAAGTTATTCCCAAGAAAAGTACTGAAGTAACAGAAACGTTATTCCCAAGAAAAGTTATTCCCAAGAAAAGCTTTAACTCAGCATTTTCCGTTAGTGAGGTAACAGAACCGGACGGTGGGAGTATTTTTGATAACGGAATTGAATTTGGGAGTACGATTGAAAAAATTGTAAGTTTGGGAGTATTTTTGATATTGAGGTCAAAGTTTGGGGGGTTTTTTGAAATTTTCCCCAAAATTTTTGTGAAAGTTCTTGGTGGAGCTAAAATTTAGGTGTAAAAAGTTAGATAATTTTCAATTGGAGCTAAAATTTGTGGACACCAAAATTATGAGAATTTTTAAGTATTGTGTTTTCAATGGAGCCACAAATTTTGAGCAAAATTTGAGTGGCAAAATTTTTTTGGTGAATTTAACACCCCTTTTGTTAATCGGAACTTCATTTTTTTTTTATCTATTTACAAAAGGGGAATGCTAAATTCATTTCTCATCTGAACTTTGAAGGGTAAGATTGGAAAACTATGCACTTTTAAAGCCTTTGACTCTGACTCAGTAAATTTGGGGATTTCTCGTACTAAGTAAACAAATTGGGATAGATGGAGTAGAAGGTCAGCTGGGCGGGTCAATATAGATACATATGTGCTGGTGTTTTGCATATCCTCTTGCTGTGTTCATGCTTTTACCTTGCTCATGCCGAATGCCCCAACATGCCAGCCAAGCCTGTCCTACTTAAGTGTCCTTGCGGTGCTGGCCCTGCTAGCCCGCCAAAATGTGTCATGTTTGTGCCGATCCGACCTAGTATAGACCTCTAGATGTGGATTTGATTTTTCATAGTCCTGTTGATAATGCAAGAATTATTCTACAGTTCCAAAGCCAATTCATGGCCAACTAAATATTTTGAGGATTACGAGTGTGTTTATGATACTCTCGCAAGTGTCTTTCTTGTTTTTCAAGTGTAAAAATAGCATAATCCTAATGCAAAATAGCTAAGGCATTAGGAGACTTTGTATGTAATTTGATACATAGAGATAAGGTAACGAACTTGACCAATGTAAATTAGTCACATGGAATTAATAATAGTTACTTAGAATTAGAAAAAAAATTCTGATTGATTTTTTTTTTTTTATCTCATTTGGTGTTAACAACTATACTGATTTGTCGTCAATACCTTGTACATTCACAGAATGTATTAATTGTCAGTGGATTGCGTTCATATCTTATTTGTTATTAACTTATTGCCTTAACTGGGCACATGGATCAGCTTTAGGCTTGCAGAATTCACAAATCTGCCCCTTAAAAAAAAGATAATTATGGAAAGAAAAAAAAAGGGACAATAGCAAGGGGCAAATTTGGTATTTTCGAGTAATTGATAAGATCCATTTTGTTGCCCTAGATGGCCTTCTATATATACCTAACTTGTTTTGAAGGCGGTTCTACGCCTCGCAGAACAATCGTCGTTTGATAACGATGGATAGTTTGATCAAAGAAGAAGTTGAAGATGACGAAGAAATGGAGGTGTTCATGTCTTCTGAGAATCGGATTAGTGATTTACCAGACTACAAGGTTTGATGTGAACTTTTCTCTTTGAAAAGGAGTTATTTTTTTGGTTTTGCTTTAGGAACTTAAGTCTTTCACCTTTAGTCTTTATCTAGCTGTATTGTATATTTGCTGAGTAAAGCTCTTAATCTTTAATGGTTTGAGATGTGTTGGAATTCTGTGACTCAAGTTTTCCTTGTGCATGCATCTAGAGTTATATCTTTGTGGTTCACTCTGCATCATCATCGTCTATGTGTTTCATTCAAAAGTACATGGTTTTCTTGTTCTTCCATCAGCTGATTGGCTTGTTCACATGGTGGTCCTTTGGTCATGGGATCAAAAGTTGTCGAAGACCTGAATACTTTTCCTTTTTTCATTCCAGATCTATGCATCTGCTCATTTTTAGAGGTGATCTTTTCCCTCAATCCTCACTTTCCTATATTGGCATATATATTCCTTCATATGCTTTTATGAATATGCTTTTATGAATTCACCATTGTTGTATCTATATTTTCATTCACTTGTACACGTGAACTCTTTCTAGGCAGATTTGTTTACCGTGTACAGAAATATTGTGAGAAATGTTTTACTTGTGTGATTGTAAGGATTTCAGGACCAAAGGCTCCTAATCAATGAATAAGTTCTCGAGGTGTAGGGAAAGTTGATTGCTTTGTACGTTGTGGTTGTAAGTGTTGGGTTTCGACTGTCACAGGGTAGCAAGTTTCTTATATCCCATCCCATTATATTCAATGAATTGGATAGCTTCCATTTTCCTAATCTCTTCTTCACTTTCTCTTCCCATTTAGTTTTCTGTTAGATACTACAATGAATTCTATGCTGGTCTAAGCAACAGTTTTGTTATTGGTAGTCAATGACCTTGTTATTGCATGTTTGCTTGTTGTAGTTATATTTGTTTCTTTCGTTACAGGTAGTTTATGGTTTAGTTACGATCCTGCTGTTTGTTGTGGGCACGGACTTGGGCGTTGTATTGGGTAGTGTGTCTAATTGTCACGTTCATTTAAGTTGAACATTTGTTTTATGTGCATGCTATTTAGGAATTGGTTGACAAAACTTACTTGGTTTTGTGATTGATTTGCTTGTGCATATGATGGTACATAAAATTTCAAACTGGTAGGAGTTAATTGACAAAACCCACTAGAAGATATGGGGGTTCTTTGATTGTGTACTAGGTGGTAAACTACGTGCTACGCACGTACGCATCAACCCGTTAACTATAATTATTTTTCGTGAACAACGTCAATAAAATACCATTAACACCTATTACTGAAAAGTGGCAAATGCATGAGTGTTTCAGAAAGGAGACTGTAAATTAGCTATTAGTTCATTTTCC
>JADGMU010001279.1:0-32323 GCA_016920895.1 Vaccinium myrtillus | reverse complement strand
TAAGTGACCAATTATTTGCTTTTCAAAATTCTGTTTTTCTTTTCTGAATTTGACTTCCAATAATATTCCTTCTTTTTCCCATATGAATTAAACTTGAAATTCATTTTATTCATATTTATGGTTTTGGGTGTAAAGGTATGCATCGGTTATAGCAATAGAGGGCACATCAAAGGTGGATGATGAGCAGTGGCTTGCTTATTGGATCCTTTACTCTTTCCTCACTCTTGTGGAGATGCTTCTCAACCCATCTTACAATGGTAATTGATACCAATTTAGTTTTTTTTTTTTTTTATAAACTGGATGTCCGGGCCATTTGCGTTTTCTCGACTAATTTCGGGGCCTTAGAGTTAATAACTGGACTCCAAGAGTTTGCTGGCAAAGAGAATAGAACCTGAGACTTTAGATGAATTGTTATAAATATAATTGTTATTTACTAAACCAGTTTGCACTGATATTTTCAAGAAAACTGGTTTTAACTTGGGCGATTTCTGAAAGAAAATAGAGTTAAAAGATCCTGCCAAGTTACAGGGACACGATGATCCTGTTGGCCCATTTGTGGACCCTTCCCGGATCAAGATCAATGTCGATGATCGAAACCTAGCATATTTTAGACCTAGTTCATGAAAGAATGAATCATTTCAAAAATTGTGTTGATCCTAGCATATTTTAGACCTAGTTCATGAAAGAATGAATCATTTCAAAAATTGTGTTGATCGGATATCTATTTATTATATGGTTACAAAACCTGTTTATTTTGAGAAAAATTCTCTCACAGCACGCGTGTTTTAGGTAAATGTTACGGTGTGCACGTACTATATACCAAAACAGACCGTTGGGATTGGAGCTTGACGTTAATTTTTTTAGAAATCTTATTTGCTTTGGTGACTTTTGAATAAACTAGTTTCTCAAATGATTGTGGATAATAACTTCCTAATTTCAAGAAAATCATTTCCCCTATGAAATATGATTCTAAATTTGTGAATCCTATTTCCATAAAAAGAATAAAGATAAAAAAAAAAACAATGAATATTGTTAATTAAAACTGATTTTTAAGTAGCAATATATGGAATATAGGTTCTTAATTAACCTTGATAAATAAATTTTTTGATTTGGTGTTCTTTTTTTTTTTTCCTTTTCTTTTTTCAGGATACCGATATGGTACGATATAAAGCTAGTGCTTGTGGTGTGGTTGGCTTTACCTCAATTTAGAGGGGCAGCTTTCATGTATGATAAATTTGTTAGAGAGAATATCAAAAAATATGGATTTTTAGAACAAAAGTCTACTACTGGTGAAGGCAAGAACAACTTTGTGGACTTCATTACCCCTAAGAAAGTAAGTAAAATTAAACTCATTCCCCATTTATGTATTTATGTATTTATTTCTTCATTTATTTTGAAAGTTAGAAAATGTTTTGATGGGCAGGGAAGGCAAGAGGCTTCTTGACAAAGGATAGAGGAGTACAGAGCCCGCGCTTGTTTTCTCTTTCGACCGTATAACAACTGAACTACTATATGTTTATCGTACATGGAGCGCTCGAAAACAATTTCAGCAATGCTATGGTGACCGTGACGATATTGTGTTAAATTCTTATCACCACTTAGCTAGCTAGATGGGTGAATAATATCTTACCATGTGTGATGTGACATTGTGACAAAAAAAACTGGTGTTGTTTGTACTGTACGTTTTCTACATATATGCAATGACTATGAATAATATGTGTAACACAGCGTTAATATTTACGGCAAATGATATGCCAAAACAAGTTTTGTTAATGTCCAAGTTTACATTGCATAAGAGACTTATACCATGTGTAAGGTACGCTCTTATGTACCAAGATTTTGTAATTAACCGAAAGGGTTTTGATGCTATCGTTTTCATTTTTTTCCCTATTTTCACATAACAATTTGTTGAAAAATAGAACATAATAGTTTAATTTTCCTATTTGGAAATCAGAGGAACATAATAGTTTAATTGTCCTATTTGGACAGCAGAGGACCTGTAATGTTACTATTAGTAAACTAAATATGAATTATGAAAGGGAGCAAAAGTGTATTTTCACTCTAACTTTATTTTGTTTGTCTTACAGTAAAAAGCCTAACTTGTGATTAAATTTTACATTATTCACAGATATGGCATTATGTATTCATCTTCCTAACCACCGTCCATGCACTAGAGCCCGTTCCAATCTTCCAGAGATTTTGTAGCATTGTTTTTATTCAAAAAATAAAAAATATGCTATCTTTTCTTGGATACTTCCCAAAATATTTGGGTAAAGTCATAATTTTACCCAATTCCGATTCCTCTCATAGAGACGAACCTATAATCATCAAAAGTTTGACGCAAAACTAATAAACGCAAAAAAAAAAAAAAAAAAATGAATAAAGACAATACTACAAAATTCTTAAGTCGTTGCTCTGGAACGGGCTCTAAGCGATGGATAATATACATATAATGTTGCCAGCAAACCCTTGAGACCACTAGGGGACTTATACCCGATCTTTATCCCAGGGCCCTGAAATTAGTCGAGTTGCACAAAATCTGACCCAAACATCCGATTATTTAAACAAGTTAGAATTTCAATACAGCTATTACGAATATCAAAACCCATCAAGGGATATCAAACTACTTTGGATGTCAATGCATTTTTCTCTCACCATCCACCGCCCTAAAAGACTGTTGTTGGTATATACAAATAACAAGAAGAAATCTCTATCGTATTACGGTAGAAACTGCAATATGTGATTTGGGTTCACGGAAGAAAATAAATGCCCTAAGAAAGACGGGGTTGTGGATGTGCAGCTTGTGCACAACAGTTGTTGTGTACGATTCGGGTCGTCCGTTGTTTGGATGGACGATTCATGTTTCAAACAAAATAGGAGAACTATTCGCGCGAATAATTTGTTTTCAATCCGAACCGTTGAAAACAATTGTGGACGGCCCAGATTCTGTCAACCGAAGGAACCCACACATCCACAACCCCGAATCGTACTATCTACAATGTTAAAATTCCTTTTATAAAAAAAACTATTTTTTCTTTATGTTCCTCATATTGTACTATCTACAATGTTAAAAGTAAAAGGAACCCACACATCACTATTGAAATGTTTTCCGGACTTTTTGACGGTATTTTTGTAGCGTTTTCAAAATTCCCGTAAGTCGTAAATTCATTGTTGTGCTTTTAAAATGGACGTTGTCACGACTTTAAAAGTGTGATCCAAACTATTCATTTCATAAAACTCAATAATTAGACTAGTCTTGCAAAAATCAAATTAACTGGACTCAACAATCGGATTCAAATCAATTTGATTTGATTTGCAAAGCTTTTCAACTCATCCAGCTGTAAAACGTGAACGGTGTGGGTCGCATTTTTAGGCCCGAGACGTTGTCCATTTCTTTCTTGAGTACAGCAATCTGCTGTTCAAGGGCCTTATTTCCGGAGATAGTGATCTTCCTTTTCTTTCTTTTTTTTGGTAAAAAAAAAGAAGTGTTCTTCCTTTTCAACGACTCTCAATGCTATTCATGACCAAATTTATAATCAAGCCAATTGATAAGTTTAAGTACTAGTGCTTGATGGTAAATGTTATGGACTAAACCAATTCATGGTGAACAAATTAATAAATCTTATAACTCAAGACATGCCCGGATTTTTGGGCCAAGAAAGGGGCCCCTACGATGAATAATTATAAATATTAGATTTTTTGCATAATAACTAGAGATGCATTTCTTGGTCTAGTGGTAAGCTGAATGTAGTCCACCATTTGTGTTTGAGTTCAAATCATGTCCTACCATTTTATTTTGAAGTGCTTTAAGTGTTTATTTTGACAAAAAAAAAAAAAAAGGATTCCATTATACGAATTTCAGAGCTACCACATATTGAACTTGTGTGAAAGACAACCCGGAGACATTTAAGCTGCATGAGTCAAAGCATTTCTATTGTTAAATATGAACTACAATAATTATATATACAAATTATTCCATTATTGCGGTTTAATTGCAAACATATATAGGGCCCCACTTGACCATTATGTCTAGGGCCCCAAAATACCCTTGGCCAGCCCTGACTCAAGGTATTTAAACTAGTTTCGATGCTCACCTTTACTAATTTTAGGGAACCAAATTTTTTTGTTCACTAGCGAGTGGCCGATAAAACCCATGAAAAAACTCCCCATGACTAGCCCTCAGGAGTTGATATCACCTAGAATGTTTTGAACTTGAAATCCAAGCCAATCCTTTGAAATTCACATTAACGAGTAGATAAATTTTCTTAAATCAAGAAGTACCACGGTTCGAACCCACAAAGTGACACATGACACCAAAAGGTGCCACCAACCTTCGTCTTTAACCTTTACATTGGGTAGCCAAATATGGCTCCCTTCTCAATATTCTCAAATTACCCTAGACACCCCTTTGCAATTATTTTGTGCACCTCTTTTACTAGTTCCCATATGATGTGAGACAAACCAATGGGCCGTCCACAAGTTCAATTACTTAATGAAAACTTAATTACTTTAACAAAGCCCCCACCACTTCAGTTTCAGTGGACATTCTAGGACAAAAGTGATAAATAGATTTGCTTTATTGGGTGGAGATCCTCTTTACTAGAACAAATAATTTACCAAAATATTAGCACTCATTTTAGAACTGGGGCAAATTACTTCTCATTTTTCACGTTCTTCCAATAGCTAACTGCTATTTAAGGGCTTTGATGGAAAAATCTCAAGGCGGTGGTCAATCGGGATCATAGCAGCAATAATGGAGCTTACACTTCAAGTTCGTAAGTTTGACTGACACCATCAACGAAAAACCCTGGGTACCTTTGAGGATTTACTCGGGAACAAACTTCAGGGTTCTGAGATTACTCGAGGTCCAAGTAAACAGGCTCGATCGCCCTGTTATTGGGCTGAAAAAAAGTTCTCGATGGAAATTGCCTAGGTAAACACATGTGACCATTTCTCAAGGGCAAAACAGTCTATTGACTCCATTAGTTTAATAATTGTCCTTTAAAAAGAATTCTTCCTCTGAATGGCTCTAAAAGAGAAACCAACACTTGAAAGCCCCCCCAATAAAAATTAATCAATCTTTTCTAGCTTTTCAAAAGCTGTTTTCCCATACAAGGTAAAGTAATGCACTGAATTACACCAAAAATCCACCTTTCCCTCACTATATAAGCCATTGTTTCCATTGCTCTATGTTCATTCAGATGAAAAACATTTACACCTCACACTTGAAAACCCTACTAAACCACTCTAGTGAGACACACATTTTCTCATAATGAATCCTATGAAGATTCAAGCCACAAAAATGCACAAGAAGCAACAACTTCTACACAACCTCTTCATTTATTCTTTAACAGCTTTAACTTCTAGTTCATTAGTATGTTTTAGCCCAATTTTACATCCCCTATTTTCTTGCATTAAGGTCCTTTTGGTCCTCCCTACCCCAGAAATCACTTCACTCTTCTTCAACTCCAAGTTTCTCTTCATTGTTGGAAACCTTATCTTCCTCATTCTTATTAGCGAGTCCAAGATTTTCACCTCCTACACTACTTCCATTAGCGATTTTCATTATAAAAGCATTGACAATCTCTCTTCGGTTGAAGAGAAGGAAGAAGAAAACATGGGCAATTTTCATAAAGACAAAATTAATAGTTGTGAAGGCGGAGAGGGGAAATTCGAAGAGTCGATAGAGGAGAAACAAGATGTGGAAGAGGAATTAGAAGAATGGATAGAGGATATTAAACAAGATGTGGAAGAGGAATTAGATGGAGAGGGTAAATCAGAAGAATGGATAGAGGAGAAACAAGATGTTGAAGAGGATTTAGAAGAATGGATAGAGGAGATGCAACAAATTGTGGAAGAGGAATTTGATGGAAAGGAGTTTGGTTTGCCAGTTAAAGACTTGACCAAAAGAGTTGATGATTTCATTGCAAGAGTTCAAAGACAAAGGAGTCTTGAACTCCTTGCTTGTAATTGTAGTGAGTAAAGGGAAAGTGGTTTTTGTGAACCACAAGAATAAAAGGGAGAAAAAAAAAAAAAAAAGAGCTATAAATTGGTATAATTAAGAAGTAGGTAAAAATTCAAATCTGTATTGGATGAGCTCCAAGTTTGGGCAATAGACCCTAAACTTCTTAAGAGATTTTCCCAAATGAAGAATGAAAAAAGAGTGATGAAAGGTATTTCTACATTTCCAATTTTTCAGAAGTTCTTGGAAATAGAGATGGTTTGGTATTTACCTATTGAGAGTACTTTTTGCTAGTGGATTATTGGTTAGATTTTCACTAATTGCCGGGACTAGTTAATTCGGTGTTTGGTTGGCACATCCTGCTAGACTATTGACAATTTGATTCTGGGGACTAAATGTCCTTCTGTAGTAGGACTATTTAGGTTGATTTTTCACTACGGTATTTACTGTATTTTCACGCATTCCCACACAAGTCATTCTTCTCATATACATCACAAAAATACCATTTAGCGGAAACTAATTATACATCCACTTTTGATGACAATAAAATACCGAAAATACAATAGTGTAAACTCACCCTTAGTTGAGGTAAAAGTAAGCTTACCTGGACACCTGAATTTAATTGTGCTTCCCGCCATTCTGAATTAAGCCATTTTGCACAACATCAAGTGAGACTCCCCCTTACACAGACGCGTAAAATGCTATGGTCCTATGAACAAGAGAATTTCCATAGGTACACTCTATATTCATGAGGTTTAAGAACCAAAAGGCTCATGCATCAAAATCCTTCATCCAATCCGTAAGCTAAACTGCTACATTTATTAATTCTATCACCTATTAGAGACCAACTTCTACCAAAGATATGATAACCCCTGGCATGTAACGACCCACCCCAACTGACATGCTAACTCTTAGCCTAACCACGTGGCTCAAAAGGTTAACCTCAAGTTATACGGTTGTTGGTCGATTTGTAATATATTGTATTCAACATTTCCAAATCCCACCCCAGCTGACCTGCTAACTCTTAGCCTAACCACGTGACTCAAAAGGTTAACCTCAAATTATACAGTAGTTGGTCGATTCGTAACATATTGTATTCAACATTTCCAAATCCCACCGATGTGGGACATTTGGATTCTTACAATCTCCCCACCTTGGCTGCAACGTCTCCATTGCACCACATGGTCCATCACTTCAACCCGCCAAGCGATGTGAGACAAGACCAGCACAAGCACGACAAGCTCCTCAAGCTTCTCTCTCAGGTGGAACCCACCCAAGCATGACAAGCACCTCAAGCTCCTCCCTTGTCGGGCCCACCAGAGCACGTCTTCTTAGGACCTGCCTCACACTTCAGGTTGGTGCAAGCTCTGATAGCACCTATAATGACCCGCCCCAGCTGACCTGCTAACTCTTAGCCTAATCACGTGGCTCAAAAGGTTAACCTCAAGTTATACAGTAGTTGGTCGATTCGTAATATATTATATTCAACATTTCCAAATCCCACCGATGTGGGACATTTTGGACTCTTACAGGTACTATCATTTTCTGGGCCTTCTGCTTTTTCACCAGGCCGGCCCTGGGCACAAGCCTTTTACCAGGCCGGCCCTGGGCATAAGCCTACGAAGCCACCACTTTAGGCTCCCAGTTTTGGGGCCAAAAATAGGGCCCCTGAATACAAAACCATAATAAATATTTTGTATGTCATCTAGGTTGCCAACAGGTGAAGCAGCCTAGTGGTAAGTTTCATGGTGTTTCAACCATCAAGTCTTGTGTTTGACCCTTAGGATCTCCATTTTTAATGCTAAGGGCAACAACAGCAGCCTCTTCAAAAATCCATGCTTAGGTATTATACCTAGCCCATTCTCAAAAATTGGGCTACATCAGCCTCAACAAAGGGGTAGCCTTTTTTCCTTCATCTACAATAACTCTCTATTCTTAGAGAGGTATGGAGAGGTACTATTCACAAGCAAAAGATAATGTGCTTCTGGGATTGCCTGCTCCGGCAATGAAATTTTTTCAAGAGCTTGTGCAGTTCTAGAATGATGATATGGAGAATAAGTTATTTCCGCCGGGGGTGTAAACAAATATTTTCTCCAAATCAATCACAGCGGTCTATGTAATTGTGTACTACACAATCACATTGACTACACAATTACACGGACTGCTGTGATTGATTTAGAGGAAACATTTGTTTCTGCGGGCGATGGAAATAATGTTTTCTCTTTGATTAGTAGTTTCTTTTATTGGTGATATTTGTTACTATTTGATGCCATTTATGAATTGCCTTTCGGTTTCACTGGAGAGGAAAAAGGTGAAAAACTTGAACAAATTACAAATCCATCCAATTTTGTGGGTGGATGATTCTGTTTGGTAATGAAGGGCAACAACTTTAATCGGATTTTAATAAATGTCCAAACATTCAATTCCTGTTCAGAAAAAAATTTAAAAACAAGACAAGGGCACACTAATCAAGCATTTATCGATGTGGCATTGACTGGGTTTTTGCAATATTGGTTAAAAGCACAGAACGATTCTGATCATAAAAGTGGAGCTTTAATTTGTTTGGGACTATCATAAAGTTAGTATTGCCGACTCGACTGTCAAACAAAACTATCTCTCTCTATTAAATTTCTTTGTTTTTTTTTTGTAGAAGGGTAAGAAATTCATTAATAACATAAGATTACAATCCACTGTGAGTAGCTATTACAACAACAAGAGTAACAAGAAGGGCAAATGGCCAATGTATACCGACAACACACGTCAATAACAAAAAAATGCATAGGAAAAATAAACGATGCACCATGTCAAAGATGCGAATGCAAAGCCTAGATAAACAGTTGCAACAGTGGTTCTATCAGCGACGAGGCTTTCATATTAAATTTTTTGTGGGGTTTTGTTTTTAAAGTAGAATAACATTGTAACGCCCCGATTTTTCGGAAACGTTAAAATAAATTAAAAAGACAATTTCACAAAAAGATTCCATAATCCATCATAAAACCGTACCGAAAGCAATTGTTATAGTTTTACAACCATATCGAATTAAAGTTAAACTGTCAAAATACAATTTTCAATAAGGCTTGAAGCTTTCAGAATGTAGTTGACTAAATTGTTCAGAGCGACTAAGCATGCGGAAACCAAGGCTCGCTGGCTTTCTCCTCAGCAGTGTTGATATTTGTCTGCTTGTACGGTCCCTCAGCTCCATCTTCATTACCTGGTGATGAATCACCGCGGTACAAGTACCCGTGAGCTTAAAAAGCCCAATAGGAATATCCTACACTACTTAACCCCATGTATCTAACAGATAAACATGCATAATAAACGAATAACATGAGATAGCAAAAATAACATTACTGATTAATTACTAGTCATTTACCTACGTGTCATCTAGGATTCTCAACCACGAGATCCATCCTACCCTCCAACCTCTAGCATAGGGCAACTGGTGTGATTCGACTCCCCCTTGCGAAGATCCGGACAGAGAACCTGGGTTATATACCCGAGTACCACTTCCATGACCCCAAGGCACGATAAACAAGATTCACCGGGAGTGCGGCCCCACAACTCATCCCCGGGCTGCGACGCAAGCACAGTGCCACCCTTATAGCCCGACCATTCTTGAGAGTCAATCACCACCATGTCCTATCTAGGGTTTCGTATTCAAAATGTTCATCCGTCCGGGACCCACTCCGGTCACCCCCGAAACCACAGCTCGTCAGCTCAACAATATTTCCACACATTTTCATTTTTCATTACTTTTCAATTTACATCTACATGTAAATCTTCAAACCGTAAACCCACCCATGAACCAAATGTTCGTCTAAGTTATTGGGATATGACAAACTTGCATAACAACATTACTATAAAAAGATAGTCTAAAACATGCGTTAAGAACTCGAGTGCAAAATAATAATACAACATGATCAGAAATCACAGAGTAATGACATAAGCTAAACTTTCATAAATTATTCCACAACGTATTATATCCAAATGCTAATTAACACTTCTAATAAATGGCCATTCTAATATGCTCAAAACTGGTAGAAGGTGCAACAGTTTTTTAATTAAATGCCTAATTCCTTGAACACAAAGATAAATTTATAGGGGTAAGAATAAAGTGGGGCCAGAGGTCGACTCGGTTTAGCTTTCTGAAAATTTTCCAAACTATTTATTCACTTGATTACAAGTCGGTGTACTATACCGAGTGGGGTGGTAGTCATATACTCCCCCGATCGAAACGTCCGGGTTTTGTCTATACACGATGAAAATTAACAAATAATATATCACAATGTTCGTTGGAACATGAACTACACTTCTATAACAGAAAAAGTTGGATTTGAAATGGTTTGGTCGTGACCCAGGAGCTCAGAAGTTCAAAACCGCATATACACTGCTCATCAACGATCGAAACGCTCGGGTTTTGTTTCTACTCAACGAAAATCAACGTATTATATATCAAAACGTTCGTTATGAAATGAACTACATTTCTATCACGGAAAAAGTTAGGTTCAGATTGTTTTGGACGGGACCCAGTAGCTCAGAAGTTCAAAACCGCATATACACTGCTCATCAACGATCGAAACGCTCGGGTTTTGTTTATACTCAACGAAAATCAACGTATTATATATCAAAACGTTCGTTATGAAATGAACTACATTTCTATTACGGAAAAAGTTAGGTTCAGATTGTTTTGGACGGGACCCAGTAGCTCAGAAGTTCAAAACCGCATATACACTGCTCATCAACGATCGAAACGCTCGGGTTTTGTTTCTACTCAACGAAAATCAACGTATTATATATCAAAACGTTCGTTATGAAATGAACTACATTTCTATCACGGAAAAAGTTAGGTTCAGATTGTTTTGGACGGGACCCAGTAGCTCAGAAGTTCAAAACCGCATATACACTGCTCATCAACGATCGAAACGCTCGGGTTTTGTTTATACTCAACGAAAATCAACGTATTATATATCAAAACGTTCGTTATGAAATGAACTACATTTCTATCACGGAAAAAGTTAGGTTCAGATTGTTTTGGACGGGACCCAGTAGCTCAGAAGTTCAAAACCGCATATACACTGCTCATCAACGATCGAAACGCTCGGGTTTTGTTTCTACGCAACGAAAATCAACGTATTATATATCAAAACGTTCGTTATGAAATGAACTACATTTCTATCACGGAAAAAGTTAGGTTCAGATTGTTTTGGACGGGACCCAGTAGCTCAGAAGTTCAAAACCGCATATACACTGCTCATCAACGATCGAAACGCTCGGGTTTTGTTTCTACGCAACGAAAATCAACGTATTATATATCAAAACGTTCGTTATGAAATGAACTACATTTCTATCACGGAAAAAGTTAGGTTCAGATTGTTTTGGACGGGACCCAGTAGCTCAGAAGTTCAAAACCGCATATACACTGCTTATCAACGATCGAAACGCTCGGGTTTTGTTTCTACTCAACGAAAATCAACGTATTATATATCAAAACGTTCGTTATGAAATGAACTACATTTCTATCACGGAAAAAGTTAGGTTCAGATTGTTTTGGACGGGACCCAGTAGCTCAGAAGTTCAAAACCGCATATACACTGCTCATCAACGATCGAAACGCTCGGGTTTTGTTTCTACGCAACGAAAATCGACTTATTATATACCGATGGGTTGAGTAGGATGTAACCTACCTTTCTTCCGAAGATTAAGCTAAACCGGAGTGATTTGGATGGGCCTCGGTTGCGTCGAACGGACCGATCTTCTTCTTCTTCTTCTTCCTTCCTTCGGTTTTCTTCTTCTCTTTTTCTTTATTCTTTTCTTCTTCTTTCTTCTTTTCTCTTACTGCCAGAATCTCTTTCTCTTTCTCTTTTGAAAGTGGGAAGGGGAAATGAAGTTATGGAGTATTAGGAGAGCTTGGTATAGACTTGAACCCTTTAGGTAATAGAGTGCATGGGAGGGGGTATTGTTTGTTGGATAGAGGAAAGGATTTTAGGGGTGTGTTGGGTGGCCATTGGCTGGGAAAAAAGGGCAGCCCAAAATTAGCTAAACAAATTTGATGGTGGAATGATGGGTTGATTGACAAGAGAGGAGGGAGCTTAGTAACATCAAGACCGTAGTTTAGGATTTTTGGTTAGGATAACCGGATAGTGTAATGGGATTAGGACCACTAAATCACAAAAATAAATTTAATCATTTCTAGGTATTATTAATAAAACTATTTCATTAAAAAAAATATAGGGCTAAAATCCGGGTCGTTACAAACATTTTATTTTATTTTTTGTAATAAGACAAGAAAACAGAATAACATGTTAGAAAAATGATAGGGAAGATTTGAAGATCAAGGAGGTAGGGCTGTTCCGGAAGTATAATAAGGTTTTAGTACTAGTGGAAGCTGCTGAGCCAAGATACCTACCATTGATTAGCAAATGAAAATAGAGCAACGCTAGCTGTGACAAAATACATTTTGGACTTCTCTTGACGTCAGACATAAGGTCCAAGAAGATCGAAAAATGAATTCTGATTTTAAAATCGTGTTTTCTCCCCATAACTTGTGACCAAAATATGAAAACCACAAAAAAATAATAATAATAATTTCGTAAACAATTGATCTATCTCATCGTGTGACTAGTCATGTGTCGTTCAATTCACCTATGTTACCTAATTAATTGTTGGGAAAGACTACAATTCATTCCCCTATTTAGATGTGTATCATATGTACCCCTAAAAATCTTACAAATTGATTACCTCTTAAGAATAAAAAGTTACGATTTTTATAAAAATGTTTAAACGTAAAAATGTTACGAATCATATCGACAATGTTATGAATCATATTGTTGAAAAGTTATGAAACAATAAAATATGTTACGATTGGTCATGAGGTGATCACACAATATGAACCATACAATAGATGCATATGGTACACACCTTTAATAGGTAGTATGTATTATAGTCATTCCCTTGATTGTTTGCATAAACGATAAATTAATAGGAAAAAGCTACAATACACCCCCCTTATTTGGGTGTGTATCATATACACCCTTATAAAAGTTACATATTTTTTATAAAAGTTATGAATTTTTTTTATAAAAGTTACGAGACACACCAAAATGTTATGAATCATAGAAAATGTTACGAATCATATTGCTGAAAAGTTCCAAAAAACTAAAAAATGTTACAATTGCCAATAAGATGGCACAATCTGGACCATACAATAGGTGCATATGGTACACACCTTTAATATGTGTATATTGTAGCCATTTCCATACATCAAAGCTTACAAAATGAACGGTGTCAAACGTTCAATAAGATTGTGATGGATCTTATATTCTGTGCCCCACATGACCGATTATCACAGTAAACAACCACCATTTATTGTAATTCTATGATACGGTTGAGCTAAATCTCCCATTGCTTGGCATTAGAAAGAAGAAGAGATTAGAAATCAACTGGACCTTGCAACATTTTTTCTTATGATACAAAAACTAGTGCAGGTCCATTAAACGCTAATGCTGACCCGGACACTCTGTTATCAATTCAAAATGAAAAAGAAAACCATCCACTAAACATTAAGTTTGGTTTCAAACTTCACCCACTCTACCCATTAGGGTAGGAGATGCATAGGGATGTTCTTGAACTTGGATGTACACATGCAAAGAAACTAGCTTCAGTGATTCACTAACAAAAATACACTGGAGAAACTAGCTAAAACTCTAACTACTACATTTTTGTGTCTCCTTCTGAGTAGGTCCGTCCACAGTTTTGGGTCACGGATTGTCGTTTTCTCCACCCGCACCATGTATGAGTGAGGTATAGTTGAGTCGGTTCAGTTGCGTATTTGGCGGATCGGGTGGATAAGAGGAGTGGAGAAGGGCTATTGGGCGGATCGAACGTGAACTGAATCAGCCAAAACTAGAATATTAGGATCTGCATCTATCTGTAACATACCTCGAGTGAGTTCGTGGATGGTCTGGTTTGGATTGGTTGACCCGCTGGACATCCCTACTTCTGTGCTAAAACTGGTTCATCTTAAGCAATCGCGACGGAGTCAAAAGCCCATACGATCCATAACCCTGGCCCATGTTTCCTCTCCTGGGACGACGACACGGGCTGAATGGGCTGCACGATCCATTCACGAATCCACAATGAGGTGAAGCCTCTTTGCAATCCATTTCTGCCAATACCTTGTAAAACAGATCAACTTCACAAGGGATCAACAGAGGGCCTTCACAATTGAACCCATATTCCGTTTCAGCATCTTCAAGCACCATTTTGAACAGTGGGTGGTTGGCGAATTTGGTCTTGATCACGAACCGTTGTCTCTCCGGGCCCACGTACACCGAGAAGCAACCTTGAGGAGCGACTTGGACATGACACGACTTACTCTTCGAGAATTTTCCCGAAGGGTAAGATGGGGATTTCACACGACCTTCGCCCCTGATCGACGACCGACACTTTTCCCATGCCTTGGTGAGGAAATTCTTCTTTTTCTCCTTGCCCATAGTAACATCCATCTCACACACTAAACAAATATACAAGATGAAGAGACAAACAAAAAAGTTGATCGTGTTGTACCGTACCAAATATAAATTTATAAGCTCGGATTGGTGGGTCTTTGAAGGTTTTTGGCATCAACCACGATCGTAAACCAACTCGAACATAGACCTAGTCCTAGGGCTTGTCGGGTTACTCATACCTAACTTGAAGAAACGGAACGAAAATCGGGGACAGAAAACAGATCAATCAACGAGTTTTGAACAGAATTTGAAATGGATTCGAGACAAACTCACAACAAAACTGATCATCCAAGTTTTGATCATCCAAGGAAGTCAAACAAGAGTTTTTGGAAAGCTATAGAACAAAAAATTGAGTTCTTGTAAGTTTGGTGGAGTGGTTGAGGAATCCAAAGCCTTTAAAAAGAGAAGGGAGAAACAAGATAAGAGTTAAAGAGGGTGAGTTAGTATCTGGGCAAAGTTTGCATGGGAAAGGCCAATTTGTTATATAGCCCCATACCCATATGGATACTCCAACTAATCATAACTACTCCATTTAGCTTTGGTCAACCCCACAATAGTTTGAATGTGATTTGCTATGTTTTCGAACGCACATCTCAAACACGTCACTCGGTAACAAGGGGTCTCGCAATGTATTGTAGCATTTTGAGCCGTTCATTTTGTAGCTCCAGCTGTGAAAACAATTCATGCAAGAATTTAGATTAACCGGCTCTCGATAAGTGTTTGATTCAAATCAATTGATTTCAGGAAATAATTTTAACGACCCATTTTTTTCAAGAACAATGTAAAATTTTGAGATTGTTACCGACGTCCAATCAAATTAATTCTTTGTATGATTAATATTCAAGACGAGATTTACAAGATGGACAGTTTGGATTTTCAAAACATATTGTTGTTAACTCTCGTAGTATCGTGTGTGTCTGTTTGAGAGGTATGAAAAGCATGTAAGTAGAATTTCCCCAGTTGAATAGACTACAAATATATTCTTAGTTATGGAGTATATGTTCACCTAATAAAAAAGAGGGCCAAATTTTTTGGAAATATAAAAACGCCTCGATGTAGTCGACAAACAGCTAAGGACCAATAATTTCACATTTTATATGCATTCACGCACTATCAGAAGGATATGCAAAATTTATATAGTGTAGACACAATAGTATCGCACTTGGTTTAATTGACACATTGAAGTGGCGAAGCTAGGATTAAAAGTATCGAGGGGCTGAGTTTTTTTTTTTTAATTTTTTTTTTTTGGAGGGGAGGCGAAAGAGAGAGAATTACATTTCATAGAATGGCTATTACAACCTATCGTAAACGAATGACAACAAAAGAAGAAAAAACTAATACAGACGAGAAAAATGTAAGACAATTAGAAAAAGCCAAAACAAATTAAGGATACATCCAGCGATAAATTGCTTCGGCAGTCCGATGTCCGTGATAAATGCATGATGTCGATTCGCTACTGTGTCACGGTAGTTTCACAAATGACGATTTTCCAACACATGCACAATTAAGACAGATAAACAACCGAAGAAATTTAAAGAAGCATGTCAATTGTCTGAGAAACTGCATATATGCTTGATGTTGAAACCAAACAGGATCTAACCGATACAAACCGAGTAACTGTAGCACCTATAGTCAAGTTATAACGGGAAAAAAAATCAACATCAAATATCTTTTTACATATTATTAACTTAGTTCAATTGACACATTGTTGTTAATAACATAGTAAATAGTATCCAAATAGCAATAATTTCAACCGATTGTAGATTCTCTAGTGACTAACGAGCTTGTTATGCAATAAATTTTGATGCTAACGTAATTAGTAATTACTACTTTTGATGCTAAAAATTCAAAATACATTGATATTTAATTGTAAATTCTAGTAATGACCTACTTTCGAGAATTTAATCTACTTTAAGATTTTATTTTATTTTTTTGGGGCAAATTTTTAGATTGATTTTGCTATTTATTTTTGTTTTTCTCATAAAAGTACATAAGGACCCCAACCTTGAAGTTCGCCATATATGCCCAAAATATCAAGAACAGCCTGCCTGTTAATATAAGTATATCATGCACACTTGGTACGATTGATAGCGTGTGATTTTCACAAACTAAGAACTACAATCCAACGTGAAAGAAACATGTGCAATAATATCTATATGTGTACTAATCCATTTCAAAATAGAAGTTAGAACACTTACGTAACATATATAATTATATATACATCTCTATCTATTTTGATAAAATAGTCTCTCTTACAGTAATAAAAACACGATCCGATAATATTCGAGTCCCGCTAACTGAAGGATTAGCGTGTGGAGGGTTTTTTGTCCATGTAGTACCTAGGTGGTGCAGTGGTGGCGGCATGTACTGATAGGCGCGCAATATCACAAGATATAAGCGCCTAAGTAGGGCGAATTAGCGCATTAGAGGCGCGATTTACTCCATTTTCCACTTGATGCGGTGTTGTCTTTTGTTTTTGGTGTTTGTGATTATTTTGTAGGGAACAGGTCGGAAAAAGCACGTAAAGTGAACACAAGGCATTGGGCATGTTGAGAACCGGTGGGACCCAAGCCAGGACGACCAAACAAGCTAAGGAGCAATTTAGGAGGCTCGGTATCGATACAGGGATTGTCCTGTATCGATACCGTGGGCATCATCTACGAACAGAATGTCTGGGTATCGATACGGCTAAAAGCATGTATCGATACCGAGAGCCCTAAATGGGCCGTTTGACTTTGTCACGTGTTTTGGGCTTCGGGAAAGACATAAATACCTCGTTTTGAGGCAGAATTAGGGTTCCCAACTTTACTTTGTTTTTCTTCCAATTAGGAGCCGACTTTTCCTTTGGAGATTCTACTCTCCGGGTTACTTTTCCATTGAAGTTTTACAGTTTTATTCGCTGATTCTCGCATCACTTTGGTAATTCTCTATCTTCTTTACTTTAATCTCAGTTCGCGGGAGTTTGTCCGCATTCTGAGACTCGAATCTTTGTTTTAATTCTTATTCTAGTTTAATAGCATGTTTTATTCCAGAATTTTCTTATTTGTTTTGTTTAATATGAGTGAGTAGTTCCATAGGTATGGTCGCGGGGTGATTAACACGCCGTGGCCAAGGCTGGGTATGTTCTCGCTCCTGTTTTCAGAATTAATAAACGGACAAGCAATTTTAGGTTATTAAAGAACTTCCGTGGACGAATCCGGGCATTGTCGGAGCCCAGGTAACGCGAGGAACGGGGGACCAAAACTCGTTCTTCGCTGTACATGGGTAAACGACGACCACGAGGATTCGCATCTTTCGGGGTACCTTTTTCTCTCTAAAATCAAACGTTTTTAGAACACCGAACGGAGCGAAACTGTCTGGACCTGGTCACCGTGTTATGAACCCTACGACCGTACTTTCTTTTAAATAATTTAATTAAAATCAGTTTTTCTCTTAGGTTAATTAATTCACCTATCAAATCACAAGGGTGGCTACCTAAGAGCCGAGTTAAACATTAGCAACCCGAGTTTTTAGTAAGCACTTTCCACCTTCTCTGTGGATTCGATTCCGGTCTTACCGGGTATTATGCTACACCGGTCTCCGCCCTACGCTTGGGGCAACCCATTAAATTAGGTATAGGATTCGGTCAAGCATTTTTGGCGCCGTTGCCGGGGAAGGCAAGAGGTGTTGAAAATTCGGGTCGTTAGTGTATTTTGGATTTTAGTTTTAATTTTATCTTTCTTCTTTAAAAAAAAAAAAAAGTAATAGGGAAACAACTGGGTGAACGAGGTGAGAATGGAAGAATTTTGTGAGATGTGTGAGCATTGGGGGCATTCTGTGTATACTTGCTCCGCTTTTTATGCATACAAGGAAGCTTATCAAAATAATCAGGCTAGGGAGAGTGTTATTAATCAGCGGTGGGATCCATATCCAAATACGTACGAGCTAGGGTGGTCCCACCACCCATCTTTTTCAGGGTGGTATTCCGAACCCCCAATGCCACCACAGGCACTGCCTTTGCCTCTGCAAGAAATACAGTCGTTCGAACCTGCCCAGGATCACATGCCCCAATTTGGCTCTCTTTTCCAAGACCCGCGAGGGTTTGATCCTTATTTTACTGGCCCACCCCCAGAGCTGACTTATCCCCCTCATGATGAGGAGCTTGAGGAGATGGTACAAACTATTGTGCGATCGCAAATGACCCTCACCGCGGAAACCACCCAAGCAATTGAGGACCTTAGGTCCCAGTTGACTCAACTCACAGAGGCAGTGGGACAAGTCCAACAGGAGTGGGAGACATTTCCTTCTCCGCCTCAAGTAAATAGAAGAGATGAAGTCGACCCACTTCTCATTGAGGGACGGGTTGATGATCGTTTGGAGGGACCTTCCGAGTTTGGAGGGAATGAGGAGTTTACTCCTAGGGAAGAGGAAGTAGGTCAGGTTAACGATGTTGAGGAGGTTGACTTGGTCTTACCACAGTCCTCTGAATTTGGAGGGGATAAAGAGTTTACTGCTAGGGAAGAGAGAGAAGAGGAAGTTGACCCACTTGTCATTGAGGGTCGGGTTGATGAGGGTTTGGTGGAACCTTCTGAGTTGGGGGCGAACGCGAAGCTAACTGCTCAATGTCCCCCCCTTGAGTCTAATGTAAAGGTCGAAACCCCTCTCATGTATCTCCCACTGCTGATCCGTTCTGCCTACATTTTCCTTTTGCGCTCCTATGAATCTAGAGAACGAGGAGCTCACTGCCCTCCGTGTGATGGGCCGATAGAAAAATCTCCCATTGTTGAGGAGTGGGACGCTGAGCTTGATTATTTGCAATCCTTAATGGACGAGCAAGATAGGAAGTATGGGTTTGAGAGTGAGTCTCTTATTTTGGGAGACCAAGACTTTGTTGAGGAGGAATTAGTTGAGAAACCAAACTTGGCGGATGAGGTTTTGGTAGAAGAGTCGAAGTCGACGGTAGTGGAACATATTGATTTTCTTGGTGTGGATGATTACGATTTTGTTTATCTTCCTTCTCTCGCGAATTATGTCCACAACTCGAAAATTAATTTGGGTTCACGTGAGCACTTAGAGGCACTTCAATTTCTTAAAACAATTCGGCAATTGCTTTACTCGAAGTATCTTTTCTTGTGGTCTGGCCGAGTTCAATTTTTAGTGCAAAGCTTAGCGTGGGGTGGTGCATTCATGGGATTCATCTTTGTGGATTTGATTAATTTTCGGATTCCACGTTTCAAAAAAATCTCTCTCTCTATTAAAATTAATTCAAAAAAAAAAAAAAAATTCTTTTTATTTCTTTTTCATTTTATTTACCTTGTGTGCGGATTTCTTTTGTTTTTTGTATGGTCCGGTATAGCCACCTAATTTCTAGCCTTAAATTTGTGTATCTGGGTTTCTAACAATCTTATTGCCGTGTCTCGGATAGTCATAAAAGACGATTGGCTCTGATTTCTTTAAGGAAAAACCTTAAGTGATTTAACCTGTTGAGTCATGACTTACCCGGGATTGTTATGATGACCTTCTCTACACAAATTTAAGTGAGATAATTAGGGAGAAAAGTAGAACCCGTGCCTTTCACGTGACGAAAGTGGTGGATTTCAATGTTTTGCAGAGTCTTTAGTAGCGTTTCTTTTCCTTCTTTTCTTTTTCTTTTGTATAGTGTCTTGCAGACTAACACATGCAAAGTTGATTTGTCCAAGTTGGGGGTCGTTTCTCCACTTACATCTATCTTGTGTTGTCCGCTAGTTCGAGGTGATCTCTTTCCTCTCTCTTTATTTATGTCCTTCTCTTTTAGTGTTTGTGCAATCAATGAGGACATTGCTTTATTCAAGTTGGGGGGAGGGATTACACTTGTCTTATTTACATTTAGAGTCTTGAAAAAAAAAAAAAAAAAAAAAAGAATTTGGATGTTTGGGTGTAACTATTCTTGGTTGATGACTGCTAATTAGCGCTATAATGGTTGTTGTGCGAGTCAGAGTCTCGATACGAGTTCATGAATAGACTTAAGCTCGTGAACATGATGTTTAGGAAGCACTCAGTTAGCCGTATCATCTATAGTTGGATAGTGTTTGATCACTTGAGTTCATGCTTTTCACGCGCACTGTCCCACTCTGAGCATTCACTAGCCTTGAATTTGGTTTACATATTATTGATAGTTCGGTGATTAGTTGATTGCTCCCACGGGCTAATTGGAACCCCTTTCCTACATTGTGCGCTAAATTGGTATTGCTTATCCGGGCGTTCATTGAGTATTCGGGCAATCGGGGTTTGCTCCCACCGTATTGTTCGCATTACAAGATGGATAGACCTTGTGAAGGCATTGGTTAAAGGTGGTTAGTTTGGGTCTCTCCCTAAAGCCTTTTTTACTCGAGCAATTAAGTCTGAGGGGTCACTTTAAACCTGGTACCCTAAGGCCATCTGGCTTGGGGATGACCGACCTAAAGCTCGTTACATGGGTCAACTAGAAAGCCCGACAGATCCAGGCATTGCACGACCACAAGAAAAAAATGGTAAAAAAAAAAAAAAAAAAAAGAAGAAAAAAAAAGATTAATCATTATGGGAAGGGGTGAGTTTTAGAGACACACCGGGCTATTGATATTGTGTGAACTGTTTTCGGGATTAGTGAATTTCTATGTGTGATTCTCACTTACACGCATGTTATGTGATAAATCCCTATCCGATCGTAGGTGAGAGGATTAATTTTTGTGTTGAGTTTGTTGCGAAGTTCACTTGTTTAACTTTGTCCATGGATGAAATATCTTGCCTTTGATTTGCCTGACAGTCACTGTAGTGCTTCGAGAAGCTATTGATTGGGTTGAGTTGCATTCAAATGTCCGAGTCCTTTGTGTTTTGTGGGTTATCACTGCTGAAAACCCTCACGAGACTTCACTCGTCCTACCGGGGCCGCCCGGGGGATTAAAAGATCTATCATTTTATTTATTTGTTTTATTCTTTTCGTTGCTCGGGACTAGCAACCTTCAAGTTGGGGGGTGTGATAGGCGCGCAATATCACAAGATATAAGCGCCTAAGTAGGGCGAATTAGCGCATTAGAGGCGCGATTTACTCCATTTTCCACTTGATGCGGTGTTGTCTTTTGTTTTTGGTGTTTGTGATTATTTTGTAGGGAACAGGTCGGAAAAAGCACGTAAAGTGAACACAAGGCATTGGGCATGTTGAGAACCGGTGGGACCCAAGCCAGGACGACCAAACAAGCTAAGGAGCAATTTAGGAGGCTCGGTATCGATACAGGGATTGTCCTGTATCGATACCGTGGGCATCATCTACGAACAGAATGTCTGGGTATCGATACGACTAAAAGCATGTATCGATACCGAGAGCCCTAAATGGGCCGTTTGACTTTGCCACGTGTTTTGGGCTTCGGGAAAGACATAAATACCTCGTTTTGAGGCAGAATTAGGGTTCCCAACTTTACTTTGTTTTTCTTCCAATTAGGAGCCGACTTTTCCTTTGGAGATTCTACTCTCCGGGTTACTTTTCCATTGAAGTTTTACAGTTTTATTCGCTGATTCTCGCATCGCTTTGGTAATTCTCTATCTTCTTTACTTTAATCTCAGTTCGCGGGAGTTTGTCTGCATTCTGAGACTCGAATCTTTGTTTTAATTCTTATTCTAGTTTAATAGCATGTTTTATTCCAGAATTTTCTTATCTGTTTTGTTTAATATGAGTGAGTAGTTCCATAGGTATGGTCGCGGGGTGATTAACACGCCGTGGCCAGGGCTGGGTATGTTCTCGCTCCTGTTTTCAGAATTAATAAACGGACAAGCAATTTTAGGTTATTAAAGAACTTCCGTGGACGAATCCGGGCATTGTCGGAGCCCAGGTAACGCGAGGAACGGGGGACCAAAACTCGTTATTCGCTGTACATGGGTAAACGACGACCACGAGGATTCGCATCTTTCGGGGTACCTTTTTCTCTCTAAAATCAAACGTTTTTAGAACACCGAACGGAGCGAAACTGTCTGGACCTGGTCACCGTGTTATGAACCCTACGACCGTACTTTCTTTTAAATAATTTAATTAAAATCAGTTTTTCTCTTAGGTTAATTAATTCACCTATCAAATCACAAGGGTGGCTACCTAAGAGCCGAGTTAAACATTAGCAACCCGAGTTTTTAGTAAGCACTTTCCACCTTCTCTGTGGATTCGATTCCGGTCTTACCGGGTATTATGCTACACCGGTCTCCGCCCTACGCTTGGGGCAACCCATTAAATTAGGTATAGGATTCGGTCAAGCATGTACTTCCGGACATTAGCTATGACTCAAACCAGACAATCCAAAGCAAGTCGAGAGCCCATATGATCACGTCGAGGGGGGTTACTATGCTGGTTGCCCCCTTCCAAACTTTTTCTGTTATAAAAAAAAAAAGAGATGGCTAAAAACTTGGATAAAAAATGAAGGCTGAGAACAGATGCATGCACATGCTGACATGCACGTACTGCCAAATTAATTACTTGTATGTGATTAAATCCTATATGTTAAATAAAGAATTCAAGAACACAGGATCTGGATAATAAATTGTCCCCAAGCTGGTTGACCTTTTTAGTTTAGTTTGTTCTGTTATGGGGCGTGCTAGCTTCCTCTTTGGGATTTTGGAAACCAGCAAGTCAAATATAACGGTAGCCGAGTGATCACGCCCATTGATCCATTCTGCCATGGGCTTCTGCTTAGATTTGGATCTCACCAGACAGTCTACACATCCAAATTAGACAAAGATTTCGCAGTACTGCGTGCGCTTTCTCACACATTTTCTTGTTTTTTCACTTTCCATCGAAATATATGTAAAATTTTTAAAATTTTTTTTATTTTTGCCAAAAAAAAGAGTTAGAAATATATGTAAAATTTTTACTTATTTTTTTTATTTTTGCCATTTTGAACACCCAACCTGATAATTTATGAACACTCGAAGCAAAATGTTTGAATACCCAATTCAAAATATTGAGCATCCAACCCAAAAAAATAAGCCTACAAAGTATTATTTGAAGACCCCACCCAATTGGAAGCTAATTACAAATTTCAAAGAAATTAAAAGAAAAACTTAAAAGAGCAAAAGCCAAAGAAGATAGAGTAGTATTCTATTGGTTGATGAGTCTCGATCGTGACATCTCCAATAAAGAATAAATAGCCGTTGTATTGTGCTATGTTTACAGGAGGGGTGTAGTTATAGAGCGATTTCTCGGGATTGTACACGTTTCAAGTATAATTGTTTTATCACTCAAAGCAGCAATTGAGTCCTTATTTGCTCGACATGGATTGAGTTTTTCAAGAGTATGTGGGCAAAGGTATGATTGAACAAGTAATATGCGAGGTGAGTTTAATGGCCTCAAAACATTAATTTTAAGGGAGAATGAAACTGCATTTTATGTCCATTGACTCTTGATGTTGTTGCTTATAAGAAGCATGTAGCCATTGTTGATTTTATTTTATTTTTTTTCTCTGTTAGTTGCTAACATAGTGAGTATTGTTTGAGGCTCTTGCAAAAGACAAGATGCTCTTAGAAATGCACAATTTGCTAATATCACCATGCACTATTCTTTTCCCTACGTACTTACGTATATACACACAATCTCGTTCTCTTTCTCTCTCTCTCTAAATATATCCACCTTCCTCTACAAACCCTCTCATCCACACCTCTCCATCCTCACCACCTTTGTTTTCATTTTTACTTCTCCATTAATCTTCTTCTTCTACTTTTCAACATCCAAAGGAGGATCTGCTTCCTCTCTCCGTCTCCATCCCACCCTCCTCGCGAGGAAGCAGACCAATCTCTCTCCCTTCCCAACCATGGCTTGGCGATTCGTACTGTTTCTGTTTCTCTCTTCTCTCTCCGCCACCATCGCCCAACCTGCCACCGCCGGGCGCCATCATCGTACCACGCCGCCCAGGCTCACCCTCAATTACTACGCCAAGACGTGTCCCCAATTCGACAAGATCGTGGAAGATACCGTCTACAACAAGCAGAGCACCAACCCAACCACCGCTGCCGCCGCCCTCCGCCTCTTCTTCCACGACTGCATGGTCGACGGATGCGACGCCTCCGTCCTCATCTCCTCCACCCCCACAAACACGGCAGAGAGGGACCAGGACATAAATCTGTCCCTCGCCGGCGACGCCTTTGACGTCGTAACACGTATCAAGAATGCAGTCGAGCTCGCCTGCCCTAACGTCGTCTCCTGCGCCGACATACTCGCTGTCGCAACCAGAAACCTCGTAAAGCAAGTTGGCGGACCCTTCTACCAGGTCCAGTTGGGCCGAAAAGACGGGCTCGTGTCCTTGGCTTCCCATGTAGAAGCTAACCTCGCTAGGGTTAACACCTCGATGGACCGAATGATCGAGATGTTCAAGGAGAAGGGATTCACCATTGAAGAAATGGTGGCATTAACCGGCGGTGGACACACCATCGGATTCTCCCATTGCAAGGAGTTCAGCAACCGAATCTTCAACTATGGCTCTCCATCAGGTGTTGATCCTACGCTCAACCCTGTATTCGCCAATCGTTTGAAACAGATATGTGCCAATTACCAGGCTAACCCAACACAAGCGGCATTCAACGATCCCATGACGCCGGGAACTTTCGACAACATGTACTTTAAGAATTTGCAGAAGGGATTGGGACTTCTGGGTTCGGACCAGGCACTGATGAATGACCCGAGAACAAAGCCGATTGTGGACACGTTCGCGGCGAACCAAGCGGCATTCTTCGATACATTTGCTCAAGCCATGGTGAAAACTGGTCTTGTTGGAGTCAAGACCGGTAAGCATGGAACGGTGAGGGTCCGGTGCGATAGGTTCAACTGATCAATTATCAGAAAAATTTCATGATTGTGGGTGGCTTTGAAGAGAGCCATGGGGTTCTGATCATGAGAGAGAAAAAAGAGAGAGGTCTTCTTATTTTAATTCTCGTTCATTTTGTTGCTTT
This sequence comes from Vaccinium myrtillus, assembly GCA_016920895.1. Taxonomy (NCBI): domain Eukaryota; kingdom Viridiplantae; phylum Streptophyta; class Magnoliopsida; order Ericales; family Ericaceae; genus Vaccinium; species Vaccinium myrtillus. The sequence goes on along the minus strand of JADGMU010001279.1, from coordinate 6,937 downwards.
TTGGATCATCTAATGGTGGTGGTGGTGAGGTGATTTGAATCTGAGTTGTTCCTGTTGAGGATATGTTGAATTGTTAATAAGAATTACATAAATGATGACGTGCACGTACAGTTATTTGATTTGTTATACTATACAAGATCAGGACACTAACACCACACAAAATCTTGCGTGGCAATATATAATCTGGTCCCACTCATTCCAATTTTCTGGTAATTTTTTTAAAAAAATTATGAGTACGTAGCACTGTTGATTTTATTTTGGCCTTCAACAAAATATTACATCACACACGTTGACAATTTTATTTTATTTTTTGTGAAGAGATAGAAATATATTAATCAAAATTACCGTCCCAAAAACCGACAAACAATACAACAAAAAACACAAAAACTACTGGCCCTCAAAACTATCGGCCAAAACCACTTACAAAACTAACAACAACAAAAATAAAATAAAGCAAAAAAATAAAAACGCCGGAACAAATCACCAGAGATATTACCCACCGGCACAGCTGCCACCGTTGTCTAGAGTCCAGATCTAAAAATCCCAGATCCAACTTCCCATGATTCGTCGTTGACAGTATTTGTTGAAGGCCAAAATAAAATCAGTCAAGTGAAAAGGCCAACCATAGCTGACCTCACCAAGGACTACCCCATAAACCCACTGCACGAGTGGGAGACGTATTCACTTTAGTCAAGTGAAAAGGCCAAATCACAGGGCGAGGCAAGTCTAAAAGATTACTGAATCTGAATATGGAAAAACTATATTCCATGGTTTTATTTTTCCTTTTTTTTACGACGGTGTTCCACTAATTCAATTTTTTGAAAAAACTAATTTTTCACGGTTTTTTATGTGATATGTTATGAGATAATGACCTGTCTCGGTATTTAAAAAAAATAGTTTTTTGAGGGCAAGTGCAACAAGGCTCTCCATCCCCATCTCATCCCTATTTTAGGAAGTCAAATCCCAAAGTTAGCCTCCAAGAGACTCCCTAAACTCCTCTCTAAAATACAAAAAACGGGCTATGCTGTGATAGGCTCAGAGAACTATTCTATGGTCCATCCCACATCAAATCAGGTCTGCAAAAATTTGTGTAGCCCAGCTCACCTGGCTTTGGCCCTAAATCATGGGCTCAATTGGCTCAAGCCTCTGGCCCAAAAAGTAAAAGGAAAGGCCGAATCTCTGTTTTCCTCGAAAACCTGTTTGGCATTTGGTCTCGAGTCTCCACCATTCTGAATACCATACCGTAGGCGGAAGCAGTACCACTTTTCTCATTGGTGCGGTGTGGTACGTATTGGTAACCGTATAATTTCGCACACCGTTTTGATTGTGCGCTTTGAATATTAAATACTTATGTATTTGTATACTTACATTTAGCCTTTTGTTGGCATTTGCTTGTCGTTGGCATCCTCATATTTATAGGTGATAGCATAGTTTTCAGTGTCTTTTGTGTATTGTGAATCAGTGCTTTAGAGAATGTTCCTTAGGCAATTGTTGGTTTTCGCTCATTGTCGGCTCTCTCTATCTAATAGCGATAGCATATTTGGATTTTTCTTTTATTAATGAAGTTCTTATTCTTTATAAATAAAAAAAAAAGGGATTATCAACTCAGGGATAGACCCATAAAATTAGAGTAGTAAAGAAGTATGAATAGTAAATAGTAAAATATGTTATCGATGGTGAATGGTAGTAACTCATTAAATTTCGAGTGTTAATATTCATTAGATTACTTTACAAAGATTTTTGTTGAGAGTATGTAAGGCTTATTTCGTGTTTTGGACAAAATAAATAGATAAAAATTCACTTTACTTGGGCCAATAAGTTTTAGCAATAGTATTTTCAATATTTTCGTCACTCTGTTACGCTTTTCGAGATAAATTATTCTTCTTACCTAACGTCACTAAAATAGCATTTAGCAAAAATGAGGTAATTTTTTAGGAAGAATGAAGTAGGCCAAATTTTTTAGGACAAATGAAGTAATTTTTAATTTTTTCATATTTCAATACTATGTTTTTTAAACGCTAACGATATTCCATTGGGCTGATTTGACAATATTCCTTTTCAGTGAAAACGCCCTAAGAGCATCTCCAACCACATTCTTCATTTTGAAGAACCAAAATAATGTTTTTTATTTTTGAAGAATGTTACTATTCCTTTTTACTCCAACCTAATTCTTCATTTTTTCCTCCAAAGCTTTCCCTCCAAAGCTTTCCCTCCAGAATGTTACTATTCCTTTTTGAAGAATGAACCGGTTTCCATGGTTGAAGAATAGAAACTATGGGGAAAATGATTTGAATTTCCGTTGAACCAAAAAAAAAATAAAAAATTTGGGAGGAAGACTGTCAAAGATTTAAGCTACAATTTTTTTGTTTTTGAATATATTGAATATTGGTCTCATTTTAAAGGTATTTTTAATATCTTTTTATTGGTACCATTTTTATAAAAAATTGATCAAAAATTTAAAAGATAAATACATTTTAGATAAAATGAATAGTGCAAAACTCATTTGAAGAATGTTCTTCATTTTTGAAGTGGTTCTTCATATATGAAGAACCAAAATTGATTCTTCAAAATGAAGGAGTGAAATGAAGCATGGTTGGAGCTCCTTCATTCTTCAAAATGAAGGAATGAAGGCATGGTTGGAGATGCTCTAATGCGTTGAATCTGGGTTGTTGTGCCATGTACACCACCTGCGAAAGTACACTTGCATCTTTTACTTTCCATCTAGACCTACACCTACCTCACGAAACCAATTAATGGAAAATGCTAACCAATAATCTTATTTGTAATTTAGATTAGGGTTTTGCTAACTTGTACCCAATAGACACACTTTAAGTACACAAACAAAGAAAAATAACACACTTCAATACATATTTTACACTTTTTAATATACTTTCACATATCTCTATACACTTTTCACACATTTCAATACATTTTTTCAACATTAACGTGTGTTTATAGGGAATTCCTACAATACACAACTACATTAAAGGTGTGTTGTATACCATATGCACTTATTACATGGTCCATTGGTCCATATCGTGTCATTTCATAGCTAATCGTAATATTTTTTAGTATTTCGTAACCTTTAAGCAATATGATTCGTGACATTTTCTCTATTAGTCCTAACATCTTTGTGTTTCGTAATTTTTTTTATAAAAATCGTAACTTCTTATTAAGGAGAAGTAATTGATTCGTAACATTTATAGGAGTGCAAATGATACACACCCAAATAGGAGGTGTGTATTGTGATCATTTCCTAATTTATCTGATACTCCATTGTACAAGTATTTTTATTTATTATACAAATGTATCAATATTGAAATAATTAAGGGTGAGTTTTTCGAATGATAAAATCAACATTTGATGATAACAAATCTGATAAAATCATATTAAGAGCGGCAATAATAAGTAAAAGTGAGCAAATATATTATGCATAATTTGATTGAATTAAGAAAATCTATAAGAAATTTTGTTGTCCCATAGTTAAATCAAAAGCGAGAAGGAAACAAAATAGAGCATGACTTAAACTCTGTTTTAGAATTCACCTGGATCCCACCTGAGTTCCCTATAGGGCACCCGCCTGAGTTCCCGCTATTCCATATTTTCGATATACGCTATTAAGGAAGTTGTTCTATTAAGGACCCCCTCAAAGATCTCATCCGTGAGGACCACCCCTTTTTTGATTTTATGGACCAAATTTCGACGATCCGAATCGCTCAATGTATTTAAAACATGTTTTCCATGGCTAGCGCGAAGAATCACAAAAAAAAAATACCCGAAAGAGCTTCATCCGAGCAGTTTTCATAATAACCGTTAATGTATAATTTATCCAAAAAAACTCGAATGAAGCCCTTCCGGGTATTTTTTTTGGACGAATCCTCGCGGTGACCCTTAAAAACACGTTTTAAATACATTGAGCGGTTCGGATCGTCGAGATTCGACCCCGATCCATGAGGTCCGCAAATTGAGAATTTGAGGGAGTCCTTAGTAGAACGGGACTGACGCTATTAAAGACTAATGGGTGGCCTAATAGGATACAATGGATATGAGATGATTTTTACTCATGGGTGCGGTGGCCCAAAAACAATAGAAAGGTCCAACACTAAATTATAGGCCCTGCATAATTAATAAAACATTTAGCTCAACAAATACGCCATTTATGCAAATATGCCCAATAATAATCAAATTGATGTTGAACATTTTTATCTTTAATAATAATCAAATTGACATTAATATTTATATCAACATAATTGAAATCCATTATAACACAAATATCATCGTCAAAATCAAATCCCTAACACCTAGGTTTATTCTCTCTAGGAAATCCAGGGTTGTAATGAGAGAGTAATGAAGGAAAATCTAGTATATTAGTTAGGTTTATGGTTTGCATGACCAACCTTATTTTAGGGAATTTTGTATTAGTACACATGCATGTATACATGTATATACACATGTGCTAAGAGCATCCCCAACAATGCTCTCTATCCCCCTCCCATCCCTATTTTAGGGAGCCAAACTCCAAAACTAGCCTCCAAGAGACTCCCTAAACACCTCCCTAAAATACAAAAGTGAATAGTACCTCCCTAAAATCCCCCCCATTTAGGGAGGCACTATTCACTCCCTACCCATTTTTTTATTCTTTCTCTCTCTCCCTTCCCCTCTTTGCCGTAGCTTTTTCTTTTTTTTTTCTTTTTTTTATTCTCTCTCTCTCTTGTCTCTCTCTTACTTCTCCCCCATATATTATATTTTATTAAAAATAGGGAGGGTAATAGGGAGGATTGTTGGAGACATGGATTGGTAAAATGAAAAATGTGTACTGTTCACTACTTTTTTTAGAGAAAAATTTGAGTCATCTGTTGCACTTGGTCTAAGTAAGAAAACTAGTAGCTAGGAGGAAGCTTCCTCCTTGGTGTATCTCTCTCAATCTTCCTCATTAATACCATGATATGGAGAATATTGAAGAAATATGCAATCTTAGGTTAAATCACGAGAATTCATAGGTTTAGGTACCAAAGGTTTAATTGAGGTCATGTTCCACTAAAAAAAACTAGTTTTGTTTTAACTAAAAAACTACCCCATTCCACTAAAAAAAACCCACAAAAACCAACAAAAATACCACTTAATTCCACTAACCTAAAAAAAATCAAACCACTTTAATCATGTAAAATTACGAATCTGCCCCCCTTCAAACCCCCTATCCTTTGGGTACAAGGGTAGCTTAGTAATTTGGTAACACGACTCAAAAAACCAAAAGTTAAAAAAAACTAGTTAGTGGAACTAGTTGGGTTTTTTTTTTGTAAAACTAAAGATAAAAAAAAACCAAAAAACCAAAAAACAAGTTAGTGGAACATGGCCTGAGAGAATCCAACTATCCAAGGGAAATCTCAGGGTTTCACTTTGAGAGATTTGTGTATACATGTACATGAATGTAGGTATAATGTACTTGTTATTGGAGAACAAGTAGGACCATGAAACTTCCTCCCTCCTTCCTCTCTCTTCCTTCCATGTGCAAGCACATGGCTAATTCCTATGCACATGGTTAATTCCTTTGAAAATCTAAAGCTTAGTACAAAGAAAATCCTAGAGTTGTACAAAATCCTAGTGGAAATATAGGAATTTATGAAAAAATGATGTAAAATTACCTTAAATACTTGGTAAAATACTTGGTAAAATTACCTTAAATACTTGGTAAAATATCATTATTATCCTTAAAAAAAATGATGTAATCATTACGGTATCACCACTGGTATTCTCAAAATTGAATAACCAAAAGTTGTCACGTCACCTTTTAACTATTCATTTAGATGATGACTAAAGTTAATACTCCACAATGGCATAATAAAATTGAGTGCTATATCACCTTTTAAACTAAAAAAGAAACTAAACTATTTAAAAAACAATTCTTGAAAAAAAAAAAGTTTTCGCACTTTAAATTAACACATTTTTTTATCATTAACATATTAAAAGTATAAAAGATAGATTTATTTTTTTAAAGCAAAATAAAATAACCAATAGAAAATTTTAAAATTTTTTAAGATTTTTTTATTATTTATACATTTTCTTATATATAATCAAATGTTTACTTTTTGGATTTCTATTGTTTATACAAATTAAAAAAAAATTGTCGAAAAAATCCAAAATGAATTATCTTTACCAAAATGAATTTATTTTTAGTTTAATTTTATGATTACTCTTTTTTGGAAAAAACAAATAAACATTAAAATTTGTCCAAAGATGGAGAAATCATGATCCTTTGTTTTTTCTTTTTAATTTTTTGATAGTTTTGATAAAACAAACCACCAAAAATTTAAGAAGAAAAACTAAGAATTTTGATTTGATTGTCACTTACTCTTTTTTGATCTTCCTGCAAATTTTATTATTTTTAGATTTGTATAGATGAGAGACATTCAAAAATAAATATTTTAACTATATATAAAAGATGCATTAGTTATTGAAAAAAAAAGTCCAAAAAGTTTAAAATTTTCTGTTAGTTATTTTATTTTGCATTAGAAAAATAAATTTATCTTTTATACTTTTTGTATGTTAATACTACAAAAAAAAATATGCGTTAATTTAAAGTACTAGAATTAATTGCACTTTAAACTACTTTTGAGGAGGGTATAAGGGTCTTTTGGTTGGAAAAGTTAACGCCGTTAGTATAATTTTAACGGTAAGCGGGTAATTATATATTAGTTTGTAAAGAAAGAGAGGTGGTTGTAATTTTCAGAACCCGAGGGTGGTTAGTGTATTTGTCAGAAACATCAGGGGAGGTCAGTGTAATTTTCCCTTTAAAAAACTCACAATAAATCTGAAGTGTACTAGTAATTCGGAAGTGCCATGCACATTGACGTTCGTCGCTTTGTGAGCACACAACCCGTAAATGCAGGAGTGGCTACTGTACCCAAAACTTCCTCCGACATAGAAATGTGGGCCCCTG